>JAOEHI010000024.1:830420-847958 GCA_025447815.1 Percopsis transmontana
CCCCCCCCCCCCCCCCCCCCCCCCCCCCCCCCCCCCCCCCCCCCCCCCCCCCCCCCCCCCCCCCCCCCCCCCTCTCTTTTCGTTACGTCACATTTCGGTGGTCACAGATTACAGTGCAATACCAGCTCATGTGACAGAATTTTAAACTGTAAAAGATGGCTTGTCTGTATTTCCACCTCGGAGCAAAATAATTCAATGATGAATGACTATTCAGCCATTAATATGCATGTACACATACATATTGACGGATGAGACAGGTATATCTTTAACCATAACCATATTTTGATAGATTTAACACCCATTATTACTCTAAAAATACATAATGAAGAGACATTTTGGGGCCCCAGACCCCTCTAGTAGATGCTTAGCCCCCCCCCATTCATAAATTTCGAATGACGTTCCTGTGGGGAAACCATTGACTCCAATGTTACCTCCAGCACAATGGTGATCCTCTTTGGATTCAGGTGGGTTACGCCTGTTGAGTTGCCAACTGTAAGGAGCCCACCAGGCATTTCACCCTGGTCGGATAAAATGCCAAAACACAGAAAATACTTTCTCCTAATTCAATAATTCCCAGACAGCATTGTGTGTAAACTTTATTTCACTTTCTGTATGCATGACTTGCAGATAGTGTAAAGGGAGTGCTTGTGTGCAGCTAAGGTTTAGCTTTCCCTCTTAAAACCCAAATCCATAGTGGACACTAATGGTGGGAAAGAGAGCTCTTTTCAAACAAACATTCTCATTGGCTGCTTCAACAGGACGTAAAGTCCTACTGGTCATTCATACCAGAGCTCACCATTTAATATATTGGCCTGTTTTTATATTTTGTCCATTTCATACAAAAATCATTATGTTTATTAAGACTACAAGAACAATACACTATAGACAATACATATGGTATTCCATAATATTTGACTTCTTGGATTAGTTAGGTATCTCAACATGTCTTAAATTATACACTGCTTTCAGTACAATAATTATTATTTTTGAACGACTGGCACCAGGATGTAAGCATATCCCCCTGGAGTATTTCATCTGCTCCCGTTTGCTATTGGAGTTCCATTTTCTTCTGTTAGTCGAATGAGGAAATAAAAGTTTCAAAGCACGTCACTTGATTTTCGACACAACATTAGTAATACTTCATATGCTCGAGTATAACATGAAAATTGTGCTCCTGGTTGCAGCATTATAGTTTGGCAGCACATGCACAGACAACAGCATATAGCATTTTTTTTTATTATTTAACCTCTTTTTTTTCCCCCTTGCATTATGATAGTCATGAAACTCCTGAATAGTATTGCAGAGGTCAACAGTTAACTGAAAACAGCATCCGTTCTAACTTAGCAGAAGGTTACAACTGGAGGAAAGAGGCAGATCAGAGAGAATGAGGGAACATCTTGGCTACACCATTAGAGGCAAGCTCAGACGCAAATGTTCTTAAGTCTTCGTTCCAAAACACTTGGTACCTATTATAACGGACAAACGAGAGAAAAAAAAACCAAAACTATTGCACAGTAACTGTCTTAGTATAAGAGCGCAAGACAGTCGCGACCATGAAAACACACATGAACAAATGACCCGGTTTTGCCACCTCTTCTAAGAATAAGGCCTTAGCAGTGCTTCTGGAGTGAGAGGAGGACACTGGATCCTCCTCTAGACTCCTCAGTAACAAAGTCCAAAGTCCTCCTCAACAGTGCTGTATCTCTTGGGGGGGGGAACAAAAGCTGCTCTCTTGGAACAAAAGCTGCTCTGTGGGTAATCCACAACGGGACCGCAATAGGAAAGGAGGATAGGTTGAATGTTATTCATGTTCGTTCCTCAGTATTGTCATTTCCTCTAGGTATGATAGGGCTGGGTGGGTGGGGGGTGTCTTTCTTGATAGCCTCCTCATCTAAGAGAAGAAGGGAAAAGAGAAGGGTGTTGTGAGCGTTTGTGTGTGCGGTGGAGAGCTGGTGGCGGGGGAAGGAGGGGGTAATCTATCTGTCAGCAGGGTGTAGTGTGGGGTTATGTGGTGTCTGTTGGGGCTTGTGATTCAGAGCAGCATGATTAGGTGTGGGTTCAGGGCCAGGGTGGGGTCGCGGATGTGTGTGTGTGTGTGTGTGTGTGTGTGTGTGGGGGTGGGGGGATGCCTGTCTCACAGGGGCGGGTCGGCCTACATCCCGAAGCCGTAGGCAGGCTGAGCAGGGAAGCCCGGAGCAGTGTAGGCATATCCTGGGTAGCCAGGCTGTGGAGCCACCGGGGCGGGGCTAGCAGTCAACATCAGCTGCTGACCTGTGACACACACACAATATATCATTCATATTATGAATGATACAGAGATACCCATCTGATATATTAACTGTATTTTATTAATTTAACCAGAGTCCTGGTCTAAACAGCATAATAACATCATAATGGTATGAAAGAAAATACAAATAACACAAGGTGGTAAAAGCACCGAGTAACATAAAAAAAATAGCAAAGTACAATCTCCAACCAATTCTAAGCTCTGAATTTTTACACACTTCTTAAAGTGGTCCAAACAAATCCAGTTAGGCCCTTCTGAAGTATGTCCCAGATCGAGGGAGCAGAATAATGCAGAGAACGGACCAACCAACCACAAATGGGGGCTTGAATGTGTGGGTAGGAGGATAGAGGGGTGCAGGCCCCTCCTCCAAAACTATGATTTCCTAACTGGTTTTAGCCGCATGGGCAATATCTGGACATGAATCAATGAATGTGCCTTTACTTTCTACATTTACCCCTGTTTAGACTGGTGACGCGTAATTTTGGTAATTCTGGACCTCAAAAACTAGACAAGGCAATAAGACCCTTAAGCAACCTTCTATTTCCAGGCTAGCGGACCGGACAACCTGTCGGCCTGTGGTCCAAGCGTTGCCCGTACACCTACCAAAAACTATCGGCTGGGGCTCCGTCACCTCCTCCAGAGTTTTCCTTTGGCTGTCTGCCTCCTCTAGCGTGTCCACCTGAGGACACAGAAGAGAGCGGAGATCGTGAGGGGCAGGAATTCTCACCGTGCAACAGAGAGCGTCAGCTCGCCTTTATTGGAAGTAAACCTTCCAACTGTACAACTTAAAAAAAAACTTAACAGGAACTAAATGGTCCATTTAATATTTGCTGTCCCGAGAATTATTTAAAGAGTAATATTCGCTCACATAAGTTTGTATGAACCATTTATTGCTCACATTTGTAGGGAAAAGTTCACTTTCTAATTTTGTATGACAGTTGCATTACTTGCATTTTTAAACACACAAACACACACACACACACACACACTCAGTATATCTATTAATACTGTAGTACACATACTAAAACTAAAATATTACACACATTTTAAGGTGCATCTCTACCGAGTTTGCTAAGAACAGATGCCATGCAGGTTTGGTGAGAATGTAGCCTACAGCTTCCAGTACAGATGAGTGGTCATCTTAAATCTACTGTGGAAGCACAGTTAAAAGCAGAGATTGGAAGGAAGGCTCTGGGTTAAAATAGCGATTCATTTGGTTTTCAGTGACGACAAGCACCAAGTCCATGCATTTACAACACTAGGTTCTCATCTATCTTCAGTGCGTTTAAACATGCTTCGCAATAACAGCTACGAGTAAGCCTGCTAAACACTTTAATTAAAGGGATCTTGCTTGATTAAAATCAGAAATTACAAATCAATTTGCGTGTTGTGCTCAACTTTAGAGTAACTTGCATTTGGTGCCAATTTTCCAGGTCACTATGTGTGGAAACGTTTCCAAGCATTATGCTTTAGGAAAGTAAACAGCTATTCAAAACGCTGGGCAAGAGATGGAAGGTTTCTGATGCAAGTCATATTCAATTAAATGAACAATGATTTCAAATTTAATTTGTATTATTCCATGTATTATATCATTATAAGATGTACAAAATGTAACATATTGACTTGAATAATGTTCAGGGGTGAATAAGCTTGTAAACATCGTGAATGACAAGAATTTTGGTCTGCAGTAGAGAAATGTAAACTGTATGACAAAATGAATTGTAATTTTTAGAAAGATATTTTAAAATAAATGGTTGGAGTCTAAACCTGTTTGACTAGAAGTGCCCGTGTTGGTGTCTGGTGGCTGATGTGCTCCGAAGCAGTTTTACCAGTGATTTATGGCACAGGCGGAAAAGAAAAATCAATGGCTATAATTGATATAAATTGAAATGATTTCCACAGGGAGAGGAAACAAAGTAACCCTGTGGCCATTAACGTTAGTGGTTGCAGGCCTACAGTGAAGCGTCTACATCTATAACAAGTCACGACAGACTGTCGCGTATTAGCCTTAAGTTAGCGACCTGGGGCTGCATCTAAGAAGGCCACCTATATGATTATGGATAAGCACAGTGACAAGATCAGGGGGAGAAAAATGCCACATCTCACTAGATGCAACCCCAGGAGAAAATACATATGAGAGAGGGATCTGTAAGGCCAGGGGGGCTAATATTGGTCATGAGGGAATGTACAGTGCTCAGAATTTAGTTCCAGTCATTTAAATAATGTTTGAATCTCAGGGGCCTTGGTGCGCTCATCTCATAGTATCTCATAGAAACATTCAGAAACAACGCATAACAATGTAATTAAAGTCAATCCTAACGTGTGTGCTATATTTGGAACAAAAGCCTGAACACACTATAGCTCATTCTACAGTTCATGCTAGGTTCCTACATCAGAAACCTAAGGGATAAGTAACTACAAAAAATTAGAACACAAAATAGGAATAAAGAGGGCCAGAGACCATCACCTTTGCTGCAAACTCATCAACCTGCAAAGGAACCCAAAGAAATGACCTCACATGACCTCAGATCAGACGTTCTAGGAAATCATAGCTAGGGCCACAGAAAGTACTAATGCCAGTGAAAGCTTTAGTTTCTTCTCAACCTCACCTTAACTGGCAGTAAGATTTGCTATGTTAACTAAGGATTGTTCAGAGCCTATATCAATACCTACAGAGATTGTGGAAAGAACAGCTATTCATCTCTCATCTGTAGACAGACAGACAGACAATCTAGAGGGTATTATTTATCCACATCAAATGCTGTAAATTCATTTATAGTTTTAGCATATAATTTTTGCATCATTTATCCTGGAGCAAAACAATTGATTCCATCAACAGTTGCAGCAATAAGTATCCATCAACGACAGTTAACAGCTTAAAGAAGTAGTAGTTGTTGCCCTGACCTTAGTGAGGTACTCTCTCATGACCTGGATAAAGTAGGGCATGGCAAAGTCCATGATGTTGTGCCTCCAGGCCAGCTCCAGCACCACGTCCGGGTGGAGCAGGTCGTAGGAGGCAAACAGGCAGGCGGCGAAGCACTCCTTCCTGCCTTCCTCCAAGAACCACTGGAGGAGAGTCTCTGCCAGCTCGGCATCCTTAGACTCCGCTGCGTACAGCATGGCATCCTGGGAGAGATTAAGATTTAATACGTGTGATGGACTAACAGTAAGAAGCAGTGATATTCTCCAGCTTCTCTAAAAGACAGTTCTCCCTATAGCAGCAAGGAGATAAGTCCACAATTAAGAGGGGACTCCCAAATATGTTCCCAATATGTTGTAAGGGTGCGATACCTTGTAGAGTTTGTCCTTCTGGCAGAGCTCGACACTCTGTCTCCAGCGGTTGTTGCCCTTGTACAGGTAGGCAGCGATGCGTCTGAACTCGATCAGCTCGTGTTTCTCCAACCGCTGTGCAAGGCTGATGGTGTCAAAGTTGTCGTATGCATCGATGGATGCCCTCAATCCCTATCGATCACAAACAAACAAAACATATGTTCACACTGTACTGTAAACATATGAATGCATAATCTTGTCGATAGTTTTAGCTCAGTAGTGCCCCCTAGTGGACACAGAACTTCGTTCCCTCTTTGGAGAAACCTAGTACTAGAACAAAGTTTCAATGCTTTAAGTGACAAAATGACACTCTTGACAGGTCCAAAAGGTCCAGACTGAACATGTTACCTGAAGTTTGAAACAGTTTGAACATCATAAGTTAAACACTGCCTACGAGACACACCTGATAATCCTCTTCCTCAGTCAGTAAGTTGTTGAGGGCCTCATTGACGCCTATGTTGTTGTGACTCTGGACAGACCTCAGGTAAGGCTTCACCAACTTCAGCTGGTTAACCTGGATAAACAAAAACACCCCTTTAATGCACTCTGTAATACTTCGCAATTTGTATTGTACTGCATTCAGTACCACACGTGTATAGGGTTAAATTTGTACCCCTGCTGTTCATCATGATTACCTTGGAGAAAAAAGCGACTGCTCGGCTGTGGTCCAACCGTGGCGACAGGATGATCAGCAGGTCGTTCAGGAACAGAGGCTTGAACTCCAGATAGAAGGACAGGGCTTTGTAGTACAACTCCACGTTGGCAACCTAGAGAGGAGAACCCGCACTCGCATCAACGCCTGTGAGATCAGCGATATATCTCGACACACCCCGTCCTTTCCTGAAGGTGCGTTACCTTGGCAATGATGTCTTTGAACTGTCCCTCCTTCCAGGCATCTGTGGGATGCGACATCATGGTGAGCACGGCGTTGTCGTACTCCTCATATTTATCGTAGAGGAAAACCAGCTCGGCCCACAGGTGAGACTGTTCAGCTGCACGCAGAACCTGGCGGGCAAGAACATTAGAGGAGCTCACGTCACGGCTTGGTCAAGTATTTACTGACACACACAGATGGAGACAGAAGGCGCTTTTCCACTGCAGGATCTCAGGGCCCTTCCCAGGTGGCATGAATGTTTACAGGAACATTAGGATTTCCGTGAGTTGACAGTTGAATGTTGCTCTAAAGTTACTCAAATTTAAATGGCTTCATGGCAGCTGTAAATACTTGATAAATTATTATAATGGTGCTTGCTGTCGTCTTCCACTCCCGTTCCAGGTCCCTTTTAACCAAGTAAGCACCGAGCCCCATCCAGCAGTTACTCAGGGCAGCTCAGAAGTACCTACCCCGGAGTAGGTACTTCTTTCGGCCCTGAAAATCGCTCCGAAAGAGTTCCTACAGGGTTGGTTCCTGCAGTGGAAAACCGCCGTTTGGTGTCGCCCCATCTAAAAACGGCCCGCAAGTTCCTGCAGTGGAGAAGCGCCTAGAGACGCACGGGGGCTCTACGAAATATAGTGCAACAATGATTTAATCAACATTATCCACAAAAGAAATGTTATTGTATTTACTCACACAGACATCTGGTCTACCCAAGTGGGAGCCATCACGTCTGAGTTTTGAAGCCAGTGCGGCTTCTATGGCTTAAGATGCAATTCTCTACTGGCCACCAGAGGCCTGGCTTCAAAACAGAGCAAAAAAGCCTCCAAATGAATGGAGGTCTATGGGAAAGACACCCAACTTCTCCCAAGATACAAATTAAATACACGTTTTCCATAAGGAGTTAAGGTCTCAGTAGCTCATTGTACTTCTAATGAGCGCGACAGAGCCAATTCTGGAAATTATATCGTCCCATTATGATGACATCAACACTTTGACCAATCGTGGGAGATCACATGACCCTGTAAACCAATTGTAAGAGGCTTACAAGAAAATTCATCTCCAGGCACTGCTGAAGCCAAGCATCCCATCGCACTCTGCGGGTCTACCTTAGGGATGTTGACTCTGGACCAGAAGAGCTCCAGGTGCTCCCTCATCTTCTGGGGCTTGAACTTGGAGTAGAGGATGGCCAGTTCAGTGAACATGCCCATGTGGGCCCTCTCCAGCCCCAGCGCAGCCTCCAGCAGGGCGATCAGCTCCTCGTAGTAGCCCCGGTCCTGGTAGTAGCTGATCAGCTCCTCCAGTTCGTCCGCGTGGATCACTATGTGGAGGCCACAGATCTGGGCCAGGCGGAACTCCTCGCCGTCCACGCACGCGAAGCACACCTGGGGACCGCAGAGAAAGAGGCGTCACCAAGAGCTGTAGTATTGGAAGGAAAGAAAGGCAGGTTCCCGTAACACATAAACACACACAGAGTGTGCGCTCGCATGTGGGTGCGTGAGCTTTGTCACATTATATTAAACATAATGATAAAATTATACTATATAATAATTCATATTTATTTATCAGTAAGTCAGTCCACCCATTCCAGTGGGATTATGTTTGAAGATTCAAAATGTCAAGCTGCGGCAAGACTCCGACTCAGCCTACTAGACATACTCAAATGCATTACCGGTCGGCCAGTTTGCCGCCCCCATATAATTAATATAGTATAATATAATATATAAAAAAAACATGATTCGTGATCAGTCAATTATAGGAAAGACTTGACAAATCAGATTCAACTATGTAAATTCTTAGTCGGAGAAACCCCTAGTATGCAGGTGCTCGTGGGAGTTGTAGGATCGTAGTGTCACATTGCAATGAGTTTATTCTTTCAGATGCCTTTTGAAAAGACTAATAATTAAAAATATATATATACACAGAATATGCCACCCGCCAAAGTAGTTAGTAAGTTGGCGGGTGCTAATGTCAAGTCCTGACTTATAGTATACACTACATATAGAAAATACCCTGGCCAAGATGGAAGGTTTGGAAATATTTTCGTACACTACCACTTTAAGGGTGTACAACATTCTAGAAATTTGTTAACACAAGCGATCCAGTCTAAATTTTATAATGTCAATGAATGACAGTAATATTCAAATATTCTCATATTCTAATATTTAAGAGCACACGGGTAGTGGATATAGGTTTGCGCGGTGTGCCGCATACCTCCTTCCATGTCCTCGTGCTGTTGGCCTTCCTGCTGCTGTCCACAGCTGCCTGGTACTCTCCGAGGTGGACCAGTGTGGAGGCCAGGCGGGCGAAGTTGGACACGTTGTTGTACAGCAGCTTGGCTGCGTCGTACATGCCCTCCTCGTAACACCTATCGCCCACCTGGAGACACAGACAGAGGAAGTAACAGACACTATGGGTCCTGACAGAGAAACTTTCGGTTTCCAAAAAATGGGATGATATTGGCCTCGTCCAAATTCTCTACATACTAATTGTGTGAACAAGAATTTCATTCTATTTCAAGTGTGCATACAATGCACATTACATGCCCAACACTGTCCCACAATGCTGTGTGCCTTCAACACACATTTGATGTTACATTTGATTAAAATCTTTGCACGACAAACACTTCCACTGCAACCAAGTATTGTGGGTGTAGGCTACATACTATTAATGCAGTGTGTACTATGTACTATTAGTATGTGATACGACTGATACTTTTGTTTGTACCTGCTGTATGTGAGCGTTGTTAGGCCCACTGACAAACTCCTCCAGCTCAGCCAAGCGGTTGGTTTTGGCTAGAGCAAAGATCAGCTCAGTCTCCACGTAAGACTCCCGGGCCTTGTTACGAGCCATCTGGAGGAACTTCACCAGGTCTTCCCAGTTATCTGCAAGTTTAATGCAGCAGCAAGGACGATAACAATCAATCACACAGGACTACAATCCAATCAATAGTACCATTTAGTGTGCACTAGCTTTATGCTGCAATGCGGAGCCTTACTGTTCTTGCTAGCAGCATTGACCACCTCCATGTATGCAGAAGGGTCCGCAGCTTTGATGTAAGAGTCGATGGCCTCTTTGACCAGGTCTCTCTGGAGCTGAGCTCTGGCCAACTGGCTCCACACTGCCGGCTCATTACAGCGCTCAGCGAACTCATAGGCCCGGTCTAAGTTCCCTATGTGCTCTATCAATACCTAGAGAACCAAGGACAGGAACAAGCTGCATTATATGATCTCTTATACAAATAGACAGAATAGCAATAATAAGAAATAAACAGCAATAAAAAATACACCAATTGGATGAGAAAGTATAAAGTAGACCTGAATATGCAAAACATCTTACCTGTATAGCAGAGGTGTTCACATCAAACTTCTTGAAAATGGCAAAGGCCTCTTCAAAGAGCTCATTGCTGATAGCAATGTTAGCAATGTCTGGGGCGTCGTAGTTGTCCAGCCTGTTAATGTACTCCATCACCCTGGTACGGTCTGCTTTAATGGCCGTCAGAATCAGCAGATTCTGGAGGTTTCTGCAGGAATGAAAAGTGTAAATAAAAATGCATGTTTACACTTTAAATACTAGATCATGCACACAACCAGTTTAACAATGAGCGTAGCGGATATTTTAAAGCACAAAGTGCGTTGCTGGTATTGCACAGGGATAAACCCATCTGGGCAAAATTTATTTTATTTATTTATTTGGGACAGTGCACATTAATGAACAATCTAACATTTCTGTACAGACTGTAAATGAGCCAGGTTATAGCATAAATGCTAATTTTCACCTGTAGTCCCGAGGCAGGAAGACAACAACATACAAGATAATACAACACAAAAGAATAAGAAAATGTACCTGTGCTCGCTGAAGACAGAGTTATCCAGTACAATCTTCTCCAGCAACTCAATGAGCTCGTTGGGCAGGTCTGCGGTCATAAAGGCCTTCACTGTGACGGACACCTCCTCTGGGTCCTGGGTCTCTGACAGGGCGGTCTGTACCACCTGAGGGTGTGTACAGGTCAGGGCTCGACTCTAACATGAACACTGGTAGAGGAACACAGCGAGGACTCACCTGGTCGATCAGCTGCCTCCTGTAGGGGTTGTTCTCTTCCAGAACGTTTGCCCACAGCTCTGGATCTTTCCGCCGCACCAGGTAGCGAGCTTCGCTCTTGAACAACGAGTTCTCATTGCACACCTAAATCAGAGAGGATTTATGGTGTTTAGTCTCCAGGAGGAATGTGGTCTAGTTGAGATGTAGAAACTATAGGACCCTGAATATCCATTCTCAAATAAACTACGGTTTAAAACGTAAAACAGTATGACTATCCAAAGTTAACAAGCTAGCCAAATCACACAATAAGAAGAAAACAACCAAACCAGTTAGCAAAACAACCCAAGTATATAACAAACCAAAAAATAATAATAAAGCACATGAACCTCCTCCTTTCAGGCTTTTATATTTTTTAACAAATGTATTCCTGCACCTTGATTAGGTCCAGGTCACATTGACCTCTCTCGTAAGCCACACAGGCCAGGTGGGGGTCCCTCTTCTCACAGTAGCGTCCTACAACAGCGCTGTCGTAGAACGGATTCTCCTTCAGGAAGCGCTCGGGGGTGTTGTTGCTGTCAATGTAGATCTTGGCCAAAGCATTGTGGGTAGCAGGCTCCTCGCACCCTTCATGGATACGAGACTCCAGCCACGGCAACAAGAGTTTTAACCTGAGATGAGCAAAGTCATCAAATAAAATTAATACAACATCTGGTAGAGGCATTTAACACTACAAATTGACAACCAGCGATTTTTTTTATTTAGAAAGGGACACTCCTCAATTTTCCCATGTGGTGGGAACCAGCATTATAGAAAAGTTGTTGTTGTGGTTTGACACTCCAACAGTGCATGCCTCTCCCACACCCTGGTACTAAGCAGCTTGCACTCCTCTCAACTCCTCCCTCTACATTTCATCACATAGTTCTACCCCTCCTCATACAGCTGCCCACACTGTGATAGAACGAGTTCTTTTTCAAAACAACATTCAGTGTGCTATGTATGGGTGGAACAAATTTGGGGTCCACAATGCAAACAAGGAGAGCGCCTTTGAATTTTGCAAAACAAATGCATTTCTTTGACTTTTAGTATGACTGCCAAGACCTAAACATTTCTGCATGGAAATAAAATAACCATCATAGCTTTTATAATGTGTCTAGTGGTCTTTATCAAGATTGACCCAACTGTGGCAGTGTCATGTTCCATGAGTTGAGCATATATGAAGGCCAGAGCAGCTGTCAGTCAGTCATAACTTACCGGTTCCTCTTCTCCACCTCCTCCACCAGCTCGTCAGTTGAGAACTGGCCTCGGACCACCATGATGAGGTTCTTAATAACATCCTCAGCACAGTCCACATCCAGCAGACCTCCTATCACCACTGGTAAACGACTGGGGTTCACCTGGAGACAAGTAGGACACATGGAAACATGCAAAGTCAACAAAACCTTACATTCACACAAAAAAGACAAGACATACTGTACATTAGTTAGAGTCAAAGCAGAGCCCTAATAAAGTCAGTATTGTCAGTATCAAACCCAAGCATCATACAGTTCTCATAGTCTCACCTTCTGTACGTAGATCTCTATGTACTTCTGTAGACTGTTGCGGTAGAGGTACAGCACCAGGTCATGAACGAAGTCAAAGCGATCACACACGATGATGAGGGGGAGCTGGTCTGTAAGCTTTGCCTCCTGATTGGTCAACAGAAAATCAAAGGGTTATGCTTATGACTTTCGAGTCTCTTCCCCACTAGACACTAAAATACTGAATAAATAATGCATTTTATAGGAGGAGTTATTTGTACCTTGAGGAAATTTTTAACCCTTTCTGGGTCGTAGCAGTTGCTCTCTCTGCAGATTCTCTCCACCTCTTTGATCTGTCCGGTCTTACAGGCAGCCTGAATGTACTTAAAGTGAACATCAGGCTCCTGGCTGAAGTTCACAATCGATCCCAGGAAGTAAAACAAGCCTTGAATAGAAATAGGAAGGACAAGATGGATGGATGGATGGTCAGGTCCACTACCAGTGATTAACGTATGCAGCCTACTGCATAATAACAACCATTTAAAGGACACTCCTCAATTTGGGTCTAGAATTTCCCTTGTGGCTGAAACCAGCATTTAGAGTGCATGCAGTCAACTTCTACTCCTCCCTCTACAGTGCTCCTAGGCTCACATCGTTCTCTTCCCATTCCCCATAAACGCTAAACTGGGGAGGAAATTTGGGGTTTTGGTTGGTGCTAAACACAATTAAGGAGTGTATCTTTAATACAGGTTTAATACAGGTAAAGCAGGTATCCTGGTCAGCCATGAGGCCTCAAACCAGCCACAGGCTCCCTCCTGACCACCCCCGCCATGTATCGCACCTACCCTCGTAACTCTTGAAGGACTCAAAGAGCTCCACCAGGGTCTGGGTTCCCAGCTGCTCATGGTACTTTGATGCTACCTGGACACACAGCTGCAGGTTCTGTCTGATGTTAGCAGATAACATGGCCCTCAAACACTCCACAGAGTCCTCCACCGAGAGAGCGCCAAAGAAATTCACCAGCCACTAGTATCAGAGAAACACAGTCAAAATTAATGACAGGGCTGTTAACCCTCAAAGCAAAGGGTGCTTTAAAGTTAGTGAGATTGACAAGTACAAGAAATCTGAATACAAAACAGAGCTGGTCTGAAAATCAAAACAGAGAGCCCAAAATAAAAGTAAACAGGGACAGAAGAAATCCACAAACTCATCTTTATGCCATAGGTTCAGTTAAAAATCTTAAAAATCTCTGCTGTAGGTAAGATTTAATAGTTGCAACAAGAGCTAGCTAAAAAATAACAAAAAAGATAAAGATTAAGATAAGTACCCAAAAACCAACCCCCTCCTCCTCCTCCTCTGCTCCCTCCCTCTGGAGCCTATTGGTCTGCCACTACAAAGGCAAGGTAGATTCGCCAGACCAATCAGGGAAAAGCCTGATTCTTTCGGGCACAGTCAAAAGTCTAATCGACTATAGAGGCAAGGGCTATCAGCCAGAGCAGATATTCTCACAGAGCATTTCACTCACCGATAGCTGACGGATGTCTATGGCATTTCTAACAAATTACACTACATTTATATTGCTTAAATCCTACGCACCTCTGGGTTGAGTAAATGTGTGTGCACGACAGCTCGCTTGATATCGTACAGGTCAGTGTAGTGTTCCAGAGCCCTCTGCAGCAAACCAGCCTTCTCACAGAGCTGAGCCACGTGGGGACGGTCATAGTGGGTGAACATCTGGTTCCCCAGGATTGCGTCTGCCACCTAAACAAATGCATACCCAAGCAGACTTCTTTACCATTACAATTATTTGCATTGTGTGAAATATGGGTTTCTTTTCTTCTTTCTTTAATCCAACAGTCACCAGCTTTAGCTATAGCATACATACAGAATGATCTTCAAATCTGCTAAGATAAACTGTGAAGTCATCACAGTTAAGTGTTTTAGGAGCTGAATAAAGTTTTACACCATTTACTTCCATTATAATTGGGGGATAGCATATAGGAGAAACCCATACCTGCTGGTGAGTGCAGGATTAAAATCATTAAAGAATCTATAAAAAGTTAAGGGAGTAGAAAATTTGGATAAACTTGAAAATGTCTTAACCGGACGCGTAGCTTCATATTATTACAGTAGAGACAGAAGAGTTATCAAACTACATACCTGAGGGGCGTGTATGAGGTTCATCTCAAGCAGCCGTGTTTGCAGGTGCCCTTCAGCTGGCCGGTTATTCTTTAAAGCGTCCAACAAGAAGGAGGTGCACTGCTGGATCAGATTGCCCTCCATAAACACATCCACAATCTAGCAGGCGGGGCAGAAGGTCATAGAAAGAGAAAACATGGAGCAAAGGACAAAGTTGCACTCTGGAATGTAGCACGCTATACAGTAGCTCATGTGAAAGCCCAGCTCACTGACGCCATTCCCTTAACCCAATATCCTGTCTGAAACCTCAATACATCGCCTGATCCATAGGCCATCACTCTGCTGTGCCACTGGATCTATCCAGTGTAAAGACATTCGTACCGGCGAATCCAATGTCTCGTTATATTGGGGGTTTCACTAGGGCTTGGGAAGACCAATTACAATATCAACAGAAAGTCATGTAAAAGTCCTTATTCAACAATAAAAAATAAATTATACTTTTGCAGCTTTAAATTAAATGTGATTTTCAATATATACTTTATTGATTTTTAATCTTAATGAGTCAGCATTCCAGGCTCTATGAAGAATTCTTTTCGGGGGCCCTTTGGGAAGGCCTGGTTGCCAGATGTTCCCGATCTATGCTTCTAAAAAGACATGAAAGATGACTGGCTGCTAGGCTTAAGGGAAGCATCAAGTCAGGTTTCCTGGTTGAGATTGGGGCCGCATGCAGAGCTGATGTGGCCTTAAAAAGGGCGGGGCAGTGGGGGGGGTCACAGAGTCAATAAATTCCTGGGATTGCTGGCACATCTGGAATAATTCAGACGGTAATCCCACGCAGGGCCTCTGTGTGTGTGCGTGTGCGTACGTACCTGGTTGATGTTAGCAAGCGGCTCTTCGTCCTGAACCAGCATTTGGGCAAACTGCAGTCCCTGGTCTGGACTGATCCGCATCACATTCCTCAACAGAAACACCCAGTCTGGGGTGTAGCCCACCTGCAAATCACCATATACATTCATAGGTGGCTCACTTTAAAGCAAAATAAATCCATAGACCTTCAATAGGTCTTCTAGAATGTGCCTGTTTTTGAGCTGTCAGTTGGCTAAACAGCTGTGTTGGCATAATAAAGGGGGCAGATAAGGGCAGGGCTCAGAGCTCTCGTTACCTTTTTGGCGTATAAAACAATCTTCTGGAACTGGCCGGTCTCAGCAAAGCACTGGATGACCTTGTTGGGGACGTTGGCTCTGAGATACACACTAAGAGCTAGGGTGGGGTCAGAGGTCTTCACCAGGTCCCCTAGCTCCTCTGAACACTCCAGCTACGTGGAGGGGGCGGGGCAAATTCACAGTTAGCACTCATGATACTACTGTGAACATAATGGCATTAATGTTATACAGTACACACTTTCCCATTCACTTAAATGAGAAAGTGTCCAACTTTTGACTGGTATTGTACGTTTCTTGACCTTCGAAGGTGCCAAGTCTATGTAATTATGTAACCTCTATTGTTATTATGTGCATCAGTTTGGGATACAATTAAAACATTAGCAGCGCTGGCTTCTACTTCCAAATAAAATGACCAGGCAAATCTACTCCAATCAGCAGAAGAAAGACGTTTTTCAAGGCTTTTTAAGGCTTGACACAAATGAGACATGGGCTGGGTTGTGCATTTCACAGAATCGTCATTAGAAAAGATTCCTTTGACCACGTGTAGGATCCACTCCTTCCGGACACTTCCCAGGTGTTTTAAATGCTCCAGCCCTACCTTGTCCTCCTTCAGCCACTTCTCCAGCAGCTGCTTGCGGCCCTGCTGGAGGACCGGCCTGCAGAGCTCCAGAGACTCAAACTTGTTGAGCTGGCCCTGGTCCAGCAAGATGCCAAAGTACTGCAGCAGAGGCGAGGCCTGGCCCGGCTGGGCCGGAACACTCTGGAACTTGCGGATGGTCTCCGCCGTACGCAGGATGCCCTGGAGGGAGAGAGTGGGGCAAAACATGGACAAGAGGGATTAGGGCAAAGGAAAAAGCTCCTCCTGCGCGTCGACGGCAGCCTGCATACAAAAGCAGCAAGTTCAGTAGAAGTGCACATACCTTGGGTGCCGAGGCAGCGACCTTAGCAGCCTCAGAGTAACTCCCCTGGGCGAACAGCGTGTTAAACTTCCTAGCGAACAGCTCCTCGGCACCTGCTAGATTCGACCGCACGGCCATCCTCAAGCCCAGGTCGGGGTTTTGTAGAACATTGGTGGCGTAGTTGACAATGTTCTCCTCCTCCACGCACACCGACAGCACCTGGGAACACATGGCACATGGAACAGGACATGGCGATAACCGTGAGGAAAGAAACAAATACAATTAGTAGTTTAATTAAAAATACTCCTTCACAGGGACACAATTTGGTTTGTGTCCAGAACAATGCTTTAACAAAACAGTGCACTGTGTGCACATGCCCACCCCCGAGTGATGAGGGGCTGGCATGTCTCTCTACTCCTCCAACTACAGCACTCAGTCTCACACACTTCTCTACCCCTCCCGTTGCAGCCACATGGACAGTTGTGTTAAAAACTAACTTGGATGCTTGGATGGAAGTATAGGGGCAAATATGGGTTTACCTTTAACAGAGCATTTGTTACTACATGGCGCTGTAAAATAAAGTAACAGGACAGAATAAACATCCTCATCAGGTTCTCACCTGTCCCTTCTTGTTGACCCCGATAATTCCAGAGGTGGGTTCATGAGGGCAAGTTACAAAGATGGTCTCGGCACTGATACGGTTCATGTAGATACACACTCCAGACTCCAAGTCATAAAGGTGGATGTAGCCATACTTTGTGATTAAGTATATGACACCGTGCTTTGTACCAATCTGAAGAGAACGAGAGAGAGAGAGAGAACAAGAGAGAGAGAGAGAGAGAACGAGAGAGAGAGAGAACATGAAGGTAATAGAAACGTGCATGGAGCGCAATGATTGCAGTCACCTTTAGGGGGCCTTCCTTACCTGCATGGCTACAGGAAAGTCTGTCTGGGCCTCTGGAGGGAAAAACACATCCACTGCTTTCTTAGCAAACGGTTGGTTCCCTGTAGCTGGCTGACCAACTTCAATGATATGCAGCTGGAACCATTATACACAGGAGAACAGTGTAAGCAAGGCAACCAAGACCATACCAAACCATAGATCTCCTATGGCTGGAATTACAGAGATTCTTCATGGATTATACTATAAACTACACTGCTCAACAGAATTAAGGGAACACATAATCATCACAGTATAACACCAGGTCAAGTAAACTTCAGGGATATCAATCTGTCCAGTTAGGAAGCATAAGGGATTGTGAATCAATGTCACCTGTTTTGGTGCAAA
>JAOEHI010000024.1:848058-864948 GCA_025447815.1 Percopsis transmontana
TATATAGTTTATATTTTTAATAATTTATTTCTTATCTTTCTTATATTTAGAGAACGTTTGATATACACCAACAACACCAAAACAAATTCCTTGTATATGTAAAAATTTACTTGGCAATAAAGCTTCGGATTCTGATTCTGATTTAGACGATATGACAAAAATGTAATTGTCCATTCCATGGAACATAAAAATTGGTTTCAATTGTTTTTTATTTAAATTTTAACTTTATTGGATGTCTGACTGGCAGGATAGGGCAGAGATGATTGGTCATAATATAAATATGTCACACCTGGGGCCAAATCTGACATGCTTTACATAATGATTTTGAATTTTACGATAAGGGCCCTTTAAAGCACTTAGTCATTGTGCCAGGCCTCTTGTGAAACTCCACCACAGCAAAAGCAAATCTCCACGTTTGAACAGCTATTCTTTTCGGTTCTATAGGCCTGGTGGCCCTCCTCAGACACTCTACTAGAAAACACTGGCTTCATACCTCTTCGTCTTTCATTTTGATTAGCTTCTCTGTCTCTGCATCAGGCGTGGGCAGCGGTAAGATGGGGATGGGGCTCTCCATACGGTTGTCCTGAGATAGTTTACTGGGGGAAAAGACAGTACAGTACAGTATTGACATTATTTTGCAGTGATAATCTATTAATACATTGTGGCCAAGTTTTTATGTTGTTAAAGGCCCACTTAGCAGTTTATCTCAAAAATAGTGGTTCTTGGACTATTCTCGGACACTGTAATTATGAAACGGAAATGTTTTGAATGTCTCAGAACACTTAGTGGACCTTTAATGGGATAATGAGCTTCTGAAGTCCAATAGATGGTGCAATAAACAGACTTCTCTCTTGTGAAAGTGGAAGTATAGTAAGTATACTCCAAACTAGGGCAATACACAAAAACTAACATAGCTACTGGGGAATGCAAAAAAAACTATATTATATTGTTCCAACAACAACAAAAATAACACAAAAATAGTCGTTGCTGCACAGTTGAAAACTTCGCAATCGGACAAAGTTATCATCGTATTGTGGCATCCCTGGAAATTCCTACCTAATACTCATGCACACACACACCTGGTCATGTCTTGTATGCACTGGGCTCTGTAGTTCTCATAATGGACGTCACAGGTCACGTCCTTCAGGTCATGCATGTGCGAGCGAATCAGCATGTTCCTCAACTTGACAAAGTCGCAGTGCGACTGGTTCTCCACTGAGCAGGCAGGATGAAAGAGAGCGTCCATTCATGTTCGGGCACGCTGTGTTGTTGTCTTATACTTCGCATGATCCTTGAGCTTGAATACATTAGATACAGAGCTTATGAACGTACCTTCCACAATACCCCAGGGGTAAAGTCTGCCTCTCACCCTCTGCCCTCGAGCTTCAACCACTGTATTGCTGCCAATTACCGCAAACGGGGTACACTCCTGAACAGATACACACGGGGAGGGGAGGAATGTATCGATCAAGCAGAGTGCTTAGAAGTAGAAATGCTGTTTCTCAGCCTTGCTTCGCATTTTCAAATGACATGTGGTCGCACTGTTATAGGGTTAGACATTTCGGAGGGAGGGGAATAGTGCGTTATTAACACTCACCTTCAGCTCTTTGTCAAGCTGTTTAAATTCTTCGTCCTCATCCGAGTCACACTCCGGGAACTGGTACACCTTGATGCCGAACTTCTCGATCTCCTCCCGTATCTAAACACACAGACACACACACACTAATTATGTATTGGGTACACTAAAGTGAATAGTACAACTAAAGTAACTGTATTTTGGACTCACCCTGTCTTTAAGCTTCTTGATCTCATTCGGTGTGAGGCAGTCCGCTTTAGCGATGAGGGGAACCACGTTTACCTTTTCATGTAAAGCCTTCATGAACTCCACGTCCACCGGACGCAGTCTGCAGATGCGGTGAATAGCAGAACACATTCAGTTGTACACTGACAAAGATCTTTGTGATCAAATAGTTAAAAAATGCTACACATCCAGTTTGGGAACAGCTGCACAAAAATTGCTAATATTTCAACACCATAGGGGGTATTTTATCCTCAAAAACACTTTATTGCTGTAACTGTTATTTGTTAAAATACAAAAAAATACATTATAGTTTCCTTTAAACGATGTTTGTTCTAAATGGCAGATAATTATGGTATTACCCATGGCCAAACGGAGGTATGAAGTACAGGCAGCAATGGACCCTGTTGTCTTGAATGTTTTTTCTGTTCAGGCCGCTCTCATCTCTGAAGTATTGCTCAAACTGCTGATCTATGTAGTCTGTGATCGGCTTCCAGCTAGGACACACACACACACACACACACATCACCGGCTCATTCTGAGACAGTAAGACAAGTGGATCGACTGTAGCTGGGTTGCGTCAGAGCTAACTGAGAGTTATCTAGCGTTAGCTCACCAGTTGTTGTTGTTGACGGCGTCTCCGAAGCCCGGCGTGTCCACGATGGTCAGTTTGAGTTTCACTCCTTTCTCTTCGATGTCGACCGTGTGTTTGATGATCTCAACTGTCTGGTTAATGCGCTCTGTAAAGGTGGGTGGCAGGCAAGAGAGAGCTCATGGTAAATGTACAGTAGCAATGACCCTTGACCCAGACAATACTGATAAAAATATGATAAAAAACAGTAATTTCACATATATGTAAATACACTTTTTGCAATCACAGGATAATAATAATAATTATTATTGATAAAAATTAATATTATCAAACACGTGCATTTTTTGAAACATTACTCCCAAAAGAAAGTGGCCAATATAATAATAATGTAAAAAAAACCAACACATATTATATTATATTATAAACTCTAAAAAACAACACATATTATATTATATTATAAACTCTACAGCCAGCACAGGGCTGGCTGTAGCGTTAATGCAGACGTAGTGACAATCTCTTTGGACACAAGGTGGTTTTTCTCTCGCCTGGGCGCGTTTGGTAATTTTCCGGCTCGCCATGGCATCGCTTGTGCCGCAATGGGCGTGGGGGCGCAGTAGAGGGTGTTTCAGTCAAAATAAGGTGGCGTTGTGCTAGTTTGGTGTCCGCCTGGTCAAACCACGTCTTAGCGCAAACGCAGGGGTTGTGTAGTAGTTTCCAGGCTTTAGGCGAAGGTGCATTAAGCACAGACTTATCTAAAATCACACACGCCACTTTTGTGTGTGTTATGTTGGCCTATTTCGTAAATAAATGACTACTGTCCTTAACCTTTTTGATCACAAAACATTTTCAACAGAAAACAACATGGTGACTGGGATTTCAATATTTCAATTCAACCTCAAAGGACGAACTGATTGCCTAGGCTAATTGATCCAGCCGGTCTTGACTTTTGCCGTCCATTACGAAATTGGCAGTTCGCCATAACATAGAGTGCGCTGCTTTTAAAGGCAATCAGAGGAGCTGATTTGATTGGCCGTAACTGAAGCCTCAACCACTCCTACTGATCATTTATTCATTCTAATCCAACCCTTTTTCAATTGAGCAGCCGCCACATGTCCCAAAATTTGCAAAAAAGTTTTGTCCACACCATAGATCGTCTTGCGACGTGAACTTGCGACGTGCGCCTCTGCTCGACCCAGAAACTAGGGCCCCAAATGTCAACTATTTTCTAAAAAAAAGGAGAACTCTCACCCTCAGCATTAAGTAACTTCCTGTCCTTATAGAGATCTGTAAGAAACAGGCTGTTGACCAAAGTGGATTTACCCATACCGGACTCTCCTGCAACACAGACGGAACAAGAGACCAAAAAGAAGGGGGAGAGGAAATAGTTACAAAATGAGCGATACAATATAAAATATAAAATGCATAGCTTAACACCTTGGTAAAAGGGAAATTATTATTATTTGAAAAACAATCTATTTTAGTCGTGTCTGTATTAACACGGACAAACTGACCTGCTACCATCAGAGTGAAGTCAAATCCCTTCTTGACAGACTTCCTGTGCACCTGGTTGGGGAGCGTTGCAAAACCCACATACTGTTTTTCCTATGAAGGAAAAAGCAAAAAAATTGTGCCAACCATCAATAAACTGAGATATGTACTGTATATAAAAGACCGGAGAGAGAGAGAGAGCGAGAGAGAGTAGACGGCAAGTTACTGTGAGAGCTCTTGTTTCTCCAGGTGCGGTGTCGCCCATCAATCAAACAGAGGCACAAAGATATTGTAATGTAAAGAAGGCTGGCTCCTAGTGCAGCAGAATCATCCACAGCAGATGGACCGCTTCAAGAACGCATAAAATCTACCATGGAATGGAAAAGTACGTGCGCGGCATTCCACTGAGAATAAATAAAGCGCCCTGAGATTTTCCACCAACACACAAGAAGCCTAGACACGCCGGCACAGGGACAGCGAACTCTAACTGTACGGAACTGTAGTCCCAGTCACTAAGCTGGTCTGCATTTGGCAAAATGTCATTTTTCATTTTTTTCCGCTCCCAGTCAACTCATTGACATGCATAAACGTAAATACACTCTCCGGAGTCCAGTCGGCCGCAGGCTGCCAGAGGCCAGGCCCAGTTGCACAGACAGAAGCGTTATTGAATGGCTTTGAAAGGCTCTTTTTATGCTCCAAACAGACAAGCCAAACACACAGTGAGTGTCTTTATAAGCTGTCATAACTTGTCATAGGCATTTCCGACAGCCCCTCTGGTGAGGATTGCCTTTCACAAACAAACGCAGCAGAGCATCCGTATGAGGAAATCTACACATAAATCACAGCGTATTCGTGTGCATGTATACTTAGCGTTGATCTGTGCAACGGCGCAAACATCTTTCAGCGCGAGCCAATCCACCGATAAACCTGTCACCATGTCAATCTATCGGCAAGCACGTAGACAACAACACAATCAAAACAGTTCCACGCACGAGAGAATATGCTACGTATGTGTGTGTGAATGCGAGAATCTCTCGTGTGCATTTGTGGAAAATGTGCTTCAATCTATCCTGAATTGCCTATGCCCTCTCCTGCTCAGTGTCAGTAAACCTCTTTATTCGTCTATTTCCCACGTATTTCTCCCAGTACTTGAGCCCTTTACCTTCTGTCTGGCTGTTCTCACTCGTGGGCACAGCAGGCGTTCCACTAGCTTCTCCTGAAGCATGATGGCATCCATACTAAACCGCACCAAGCCCAAGACAGACCAAAATAGCTCCGGTCTCAGAAAGTGAAACGGCCCAGCCAGGACAGAGTGCAATGACCCTGAGGGGGGTACCGGGGCGGCCACAAAGCTCTCTCTCTCACTAACGCTGTCCCGTCTAACCTACTCCAGCAGACCTCCTCCCCTGTTTAATCCCTCCCCCTTTGCCGCCCCTCTGCCCCACGGCGGCCTGAGGCACCTTGTTAGGACAGGTAGAGAGGAATATTCCCGGACTACAAGAGGAAGGGCGGTCGAGAGACGGCGAGAGTGAGAGTGAGAGTGGAAGAGACGAGGAGAGAGAGAGAGGGAGAGAGAGAGAGAGAGAGAGAGAGAGGGGGAGAGAGAGAGAGAGAGAGAGAGAAATTAGTGGTATGAGAACTGTAGTAAGAGGTAGCAATTTGAGGGAGGAAGGAAGTGAGGGTGGATGGATGGGGGAAAAAGCGAAGGTCTGCCCGCCCTGTTTCCCCTCCCTGTCTGCAACAGTTGGGAAATAATACATGAAAATGGTAGAGATGAGGAAGGTAGAGAGTTCAGAGCCACGGTTGGGCTGACAGACAGACAGACAGAGTTAATCCTTGCTGACAATATTGTAGCAGTCAAACAACAGAAGAAAGAGCCTGTTTAAACACGACAAGAGACACCCGTCAAATAGAGGCACAAAATGTCTCTGCTTGCTACAAGTGAGAACATGTAGAATCGCCGTGTCACAGCATCACAACAGAATGAAACTATTAATCCAGCCATGTTTGTGTGTTTCTACAAGTTGAATAGAGTGCTCAGGCTTGTCTAGACTATGTAGCCTAATAAAGAGAACATTAGCTGCCTTGTCAACGTTGCTGTTCGGAGGGTTAGCGAGTAGCCAGGGAGCATATTTAAGAGGTGAAAGGGGGCCTCTTTCACGGCAAAGGCTGGGCACAATTGCTCCCAGATGTGATACTGATGATGGCTGGTCTGTTAGTGTGTGCCTACGCCTATGTGCGTATACGTGGGTGCGTGTACTGTACGGGTGTGTCTCTGTTGTAACTGACTTCGGAGGTTAGACAAAGTAACTTCTTGTTGAAATGAAATAGGGGGTGTTCGGTTTTCCCGACATGTAGGCACACCCCCATTATGATGCCACGTACAGATATCGTTGTAGAGCGTAGCGCCACTCCACACCACAGGGGGGAGACAGAGCAGGGGGCAAACGAAACTACTAACAACCCCTGTGTCCGACTCTTTTTGTAGTCAGTCTAAAGAAAAGGATAAACAACAGCCTTTTCCCACTAGACAAGGACCAAGGTGGCAGTAAAGGGCATGCAGAGTGTTGTAGTTGATTTTAACTATAGAAGACAAAAATATGGCAGTGAATCCATGCTGGACGGAGGGTAAGACATGGTCATATTCATGGTAAACTATGGTGAAGTATAACAGAGTATAGCATGAGTTTGTGTTGGGGGGGGGGGGGGGTTCATTTGAATAAAAGAAAAGAACAGATGTCTTGAAATGACATCACAATAGCCTTCAGCTAAACCCCCGTCGTTCTCGGTCTCCAGCTGTCTGCTCTCATACACGCTCTAGTGCAAAGATACACTTTCAGATTGTTAGATCAGGACATTGTCTGTCCACTCCCCTTACGCTGATGTTATATTGAGAGGATACAAGTCCATCGACATAATACGGTGCAAAATAACACTGTGTGTATTAAAGATTGAATAAAATCCACACCCACTCATTCCTACAAGTCAGGTCCAAGGGTTTTACAAAATCAAAGGGGTCTGTGACAGGTGCTGAGCATATAAAAGACAAATCAGTCAGAGACATAGTCAGGACATTAACACAGACTTAGTACCATTTTAGCTTGTACCTCTAGGTGCAACTCCAAGATAAACATAGGCCTACAATAAACTAGTAGTAGTGCTATTTCCTACCATGCCAATTACATAGATATATGTAATTCGAGCAGTGCTTATGTGTACTTTAATACTGCTCAGTATTTTTCAATAGTCTCTGTCAACCTGTCAATCTGTCAATCCTGCTTTTATGTAAAAGTAAAAACAAGGTGGCTTGCCTCCAAACTGAGCTGCTGCTGGAGCCAGGGCTTCATATCAGCATGGTGCTTGTATTTGTTTGTCTGTCAGGGCCAACAGAGGCAGTGATCCAGAGATCAGCCACTCAATCAGCAGGAACCAATTGGGTTCTTCCTTTAAGTCGTACATTGCTGAGAAAGACAGCTTTGGAAAAGGCCACAGTGACAATTACTGGGCTACACAAACACATAAGACAGTGCAGTGTGTGTCTGGACCAGCCAATGGTCATTTACAAAGTTAGGTCATTTAGCAGACGTTTTTTTACAGTGAGTACAGCTATAAGTATTATGGAACAGGTAGGGCAAGGCATCTTGCTCAACGATGTTTCCAGGTATGTTGTGAATTGAACCCAGGACCTTTCATTTGGGAGTCCACCACCCTAACACTAACCCTGCCTCAATAAAATGTTTGAAAAACCTTTTTATGTTCATAAAAAGCACATTCATTTTCAGTGTCGTTTATAGTTGTTTTTTACAATTAGGTCATTTTAGTAGACACTTTTATCTAAAGCGACTTACAATTACATGCTGCTATTACATGGAGCAGATAGGGGTTAGGCATCCAGCTCAAGGACGCTTACAGGTAAGTCAACTCTGGGGCTCGAACCCACAACCTTCCGGCTGGGAGTCCAACACCTAGACCACTAGACTATCCTGCCCCTGTTAATATATGTACATGCCATTTTGTTATGCTGTCAAAACAAGTGGTTCACAGCATGCAGCGCTGAGGCTTACACCATCACACAGAAACATTCTGCTTTGGAGCAGTGACCTTTACTGGTGACATCTACGACTCACAGCCAGATGCCACTTTCACACCATTAACCCTGAATGTCTTCTCCAATGGCTGATGGTGAAGGGCTAAGACAGCAAGCTAGGAGGCGCCAAGTCAGGCATAAAGGAGGATAGTGTTCAGTTTATGTGAGAGAAAGCAAGTTTGGTGTGTTGAAATAATAAAAGCTGGAGCCTGAACTCCTCTTGTGTGTTTGTCCTCTGCCCTCTTGGCTCTTTAGCATGTAATTACTCTGACAACAATAGCATACGCCAGTGAGGGGCTCTTGGCTAATATAGCCTAGCTTTAGCATGTGCCCAACAATAGGCTGTTGTAAGAGAATGGGTATCTTATAGAATTTATAGTCTTGTACTATTAGCATGTAGCATCTTGTCTTTTTAGAGGGATTTCACTAGAATATTAGAATGAATTAAAGATGACATGTCCTGATATTATGGTTGAGAATAGAAATTAATAAAGTAATAGTTTGTGTCTATAAGGAACCAAGTGCAAAAATAATGCACATAAGATTTCTGATACAAATGTAGGCCTACTCCCCAGCTCACATTTAATAGTATCCTATTTCTTCAGTTAGGGCAAAGTTTTTCCAAAGTCTTTAATTTCTTCATTCGTTTCACTGGACTATGGCTCAAAAGCCTTATTCCGTCTTCAAAACATCTAATCCCAAATTTAGCCCTTTTTTTTCTAGGTCACTCTTGCATGATCAAAGCTTTTTCAAGACATGGAAGGCATTTCAGTGTAATGTGGAAATTCTAGGGATAGAATAAAATTAAAATGACTCACTTTTTTTATATGCATGCATGAATGTACACACTCAAACACACCGGCAGAACAGACTGCAGGGCAGGACACCTGACCTAGATATAAAGAACTCTCACCATCACAAAGGAATGTTCCAGAGCCAAGTGCACGTGTCTTAATGCAAAATTACTTTTCACATTTGTCAATTTCCTGATAGTAGCAGAGAGAGTAGCATTATTCTGTCATTTTAGGATGTTGACACTATTTTGTTCTAGAAGCCTCCTGACATACATGGACTTCCACTGTGGAACCAAGTGAAAATATCTCAACCTATTGGCAGATTATGTTTTGGGACCGATAAGATATGAAATAAACAGTTTACACTGATATATTAGCAGTGAATTTCCTATGCCTACATTAAGCAATTGCGCTATGTTGGAAATCCCAGAGGCACATGAGGGCAGGGCCACTTGCAGCCTACTTGGACCAAAACCCTCTCTCTTCCTCTACCTCATGCAGAGAGACAAACCCCAGGGTGTCCCCTGTCCCTAATACGCCTATTCCAGCTTTGCAGCTGGTCTAAACTGGGAGGGTCAGTGGTTCCATCTGGGGCAATGAAAGTTCATACATGTGTGTGTGTTTGTGTGTATGTAGGTTTGAAAGACACTGGAGGAGAGTGTGTGGCTCAATGTGTGTGTAGGCAAAGAGGCCTCAAGGGCAGTGTGGTGGTGGAGGCGGGGCTGTGTAGGGAGGGTTGGGGGTGGAAGGATGGCAAATGCATCTGAAATGGAGGAAATAAGTGGATGGAAACACATCTGTTAGTCTGTTGCTCTCTAGAGAGAATCAATGTCCATTATATGGCCACTGACCTGTTTTAGGTATTTCCCAGCAACGTACGAGACAGCGGACAGTACAATGAGAGCAAGAGAATACATTTAGATGAGTCAAAGTCAATCCATTTATTTCTCCTACAAATTCAATTATTAAAAGAGCTAGTATATTTTCATATAATCAAGGTAAAATCACTTTTTGTAATAAACTTTTTTATCTTACACAGGAAATGATTGCAGGAACTTATAGGAACTATTGGGACATATAGCTCTAAGCTTGCGATCGCCGCTTGCTCGTTTTGAAGCAAAATAAATAATTTACTATAATAATAATTTAAAGTGTTAGAAAAGTACAAGAAAAAAAACGATTTAACAAGAGTATTTGGAATTTCCACCTCATATTCACATACAGTACATCCAGTCGGTTTCTATGCCAACCCAGGCAACTAGCAATACTACTTTTAAATTGTTTCTCAAGTGGATACATTTTTTAAGTATTCCTGTTGCCTGGAAACACAATATGAAGGCAGATAAAGGAATTGACTGATATAAGAAGGGAAAAAGAGAGAAAGATGGGAGGAGAAGAAAAGAAGGGCTGCAACAGGGTTTAAAAAAACAACAATGCCGTATTAGTATTATATCAGGAATTTTCCCATTGCATTACTACTGTAGATCTAAACATGCCATCGGTCCTCATCATTAACAGCCTTTCTCTCTCATTCAGTCCAACTGCTTGCCACCCACACAGCCAGGCTTGTGAAGAATATGAGCACCCCACTGGGTCAGATGCAGTAGGCGTGGGAGAGTCAGATGGATGGTGGCCATTATAGTAAGACACTATACAAATGGAAGTGTGTTAGCATTTAAAGATGTCGTGTGTATTTATTGGCCAGAGGGGGGCAGAGCAGAGTTACCGAGGGTCCCTGCACACGCACGCCATGCTGGCGACAATGGGACACATGCGCTTGTCCTTGCATGTGCGGCGTGTGCAAAAGTGGTTGCTCTTACACAGGGGATTTCATGGTGAGTTTCTGTACACATTAGCTATTTACTGTATCTGCGTACACAAACTGCACTACACACAGCTGTATTAATCCAGGTCTTTCAGTAATCTA
Organism: Percopsis transmontana; assembly: GCA_025447815.1. Classification (NCBI taxonomy): domain Eukaryota; kingdom Metazoa; phylum Chordata; class Actinopteri; order Percopsiformes; family Percopsidae; genus Percopsis; species Percopsis transmontana. The sequence continues at coordinate 858,745 of JAOEHI010000024.1, forward strand.
CTCATAAAATCAGGATATGTACGGTGACAGAGCCACGGGACCTCAATAATTCCAACCGCTTGATCTGGTAAGACTACAAATGCTCCAAATGTTTGAAAGAGAGACGACAGGGAAAATCTTTCTACTTCAACTCCTCAGCTTCACAAACATGATGGGCATGGAAATCTGTTCCCAATAAGACTGAACACTGAAGCATGTCAACAAGGTAAATGAAATGTTATGTAGAGAGTGCATTGCCTATGTACTGTATCGTATATGTTGTTCCTTTATTTTATCTCATTAAAACCATCAACATGTCATTTATTTAAAATTATTTTATTTCTAGTCAGAAAAAACACTCAATCATTCAATCGGGCAGTATTTTAATTTGCTAAAACACCCATGAATTATCAAATCCAAAGTGTAGAAGTAGGCCTTTCTGTCATCAGACACCATGGACAGAAGGTAAACTCGTGGTTATCCGAGAAAGCGCTGAGACCATGTATACCCCCCGTGGCACATGTGGCCACTTTATAAAGGAATAGCGTGGGTTCAATAGAGGCAAACGTCAATACACGGGTTCATAAAGCTACTCACGTAACTTTAATAGCCTAATAACGGGCAGTTTGGGTGTTGGCATTTTTCTGTGATTCTTGACGGACAGATCACTGCCATGCGCACCATAAAGTGCGAGAGCATGGTTTGGATACAAACCCTTGGGTACCTTACTGCTAACACATCATTTGCAGTGGTGCTGCAGAAAGCCAGCCGTATGTAGCCTACGTGGGGGGAAGAAATCTAATCCCTGTGTCAGTTTGATGATGATGACCGATTAGCTTGTGGTGGCATGGCTGCCCTTGGAGCATCATAGGACATCTACACTCGCAGAAAACAAAAAGCATAGCAATTTATTGCTAGCTACCGTATACCTGCCTTTGAGAATTTAGGCCACGGTTTGTGTGGTGCGATGAGGTTTAGAATAAATATGTGGAATTGGATTTTCCAACAGCATGCCTTCTATGAAAAAAATACATTTGACATTTTATTTTTTCTTACCTCCGTGATATCATCTGGCCATCATTTGTGGGATGGATGGGAGGAAGAGGCGCAGGTGCATGGATGCGGAGCCACGGCCAGTGAAATGAAGAGAAAGGGACATTAATTAGAATAATTCCCAACTAGGGCCTGTTTGACCACAAATCTCAATGTTATCAGGCGTACCTGTTTTAATCGGGATCCGGCTTTTGTATCTCATGTTAGTCGTCATCGTAACCGCACCTCGATTCACCGTATGGACGGCTCGTAGAAAACACCTCCTCGCTTCCAAAGCGCAGCCTGCAGGGTTTGAGGATGGGCGGGGGGCACATACGTCATGGCCCCTCCTCCACTATACGTTATGCAAGCCTATCCAGTCCTACTCCAGATGTCTGGATCATGAATAACACGATGTAGCAATGACCTCCAACGTGCCTCCATACACAATAAGTTCTGTTGGTCAGTGAATGGCTTATCTCTCAATATTTACAGAAATGCTGAGGATACAAATTTTCCTAAACTGAAAGTGACAGTATCGGCTGAACAAGGAGATCAACGTAGTGCTTCTATGAGTGTTTACAAAGAAACTTTATTTCAGAAATGAATACAAAAACAGAGAAATCTAAAAAAGTCTTTGCAGGCATATAGTTAATACCGTCTGTTCTGAAATTCTCACAGACAAAGTTGAGTAGAAGAACAAAAGGACAGATAACAAAATAATGCTAATTACTGATGCTAGCACAGTAAATAGTGTGTAGCAGTCACACCAACAGTTACATAGGAAAATGTTCTATCTGAAGAAATGGCATGAGTAAACCCTTAACATTAAGGCTTGTGCTTGTAAACACTCTCAGGCCTTTTTGGACATACAGGGGTAGGTAGTAAATACCACTTGGGCTATTCATGTTGGGCACAAAATAGGTCACATCACTTCACATAAAGCCAGTGACGCAACGAGGCCTTCAGTATAGTTATTATCACTACACACCATGAAAATAAGTAGTGTTCAGTACAATCTGAAAAGCAATGGGAACAAGATAATACATTGCTCATTGATAAACATATAATATGGTGCGTTTGTTTAAAGAGTCAAGGTGGACTCTTACCTACCATTTATGTACATCTTTTATGACTCCCTCCCTTCCAAAACAACTTACATACTTAAAGTTAAACAAACATGAAGACAAAAAGATTATGGTTTCCTCTTGGTAAGAACATACCTTCCCTCAATAACAAGCCATCCATCTAACCTCAGGAAATGCCACATTGGTGATTTCTATACCGCCAAGCATTATAAAATGAACTCTCACAATCGGATTACAATATTAACAAAAATATGAGAAGCAAACAGTTGTACACCATCTTATTTGTAAAAACATGTGATAATGTTTATATATATAGTGTTGTAAACATGCCACATGGACACTTATATATGAAGATAAAAGATAAAAATGTAAATTTGTGTAAAAACTTGCCAACTGTAACATCACTGATGTTTTGTACCGTTATCATTAGCCAGCTTCGGCAGAACAAATTGCATGTAGCATCTACCTCTGTCATTCAATAACCATGGTTTTTCACAATGCTTTCCAATCCCACCAAATAAATTAGGACACACAATATAGAATAGAGCGTTTGGGCCAGGGTACGGTGACCGGATGAAGCCTTGGATGGGACAGGTGGATGATGGGATGACTGATGGCCTTGTACCATGACATCTGAGGAGAGGGTGAGTACACTGGAGTGGTAGAAGAGGATGGTATATTCAGAGAGAGCGTGTGAGTGTGTGGAGTGGAGGGGGAGCACGGGGGTCCTGTACTTGATCGTCGTCTTTCTGCCATCCCAGTCACTCGTCTGCCTTCATCTTCATCTGTGCCTGCATCTGAGCGATCATCTCTTGCATGCGTCTCAGCTTCAAGAGGCCAAACAGAAGAGCAAAGACACAATCAGTATAAGAGCACATTGGTATAAGAAACGGCACATCGTTCATGGAATTTTGTCCTACAAACATACCATCAACGCCCCTTTCTTTAATAACTATCGCCATCTTGTGTCAGACAACAGAACTTCAGGAGATTCTCTAATTAAATGATAACTAGCTAGGTGTGTCTGACTAATGATTAACATCCAAGTACAATCACTTATGCTTATAGATGTATAGAAGTTACTTAGAGAACCACTTAAAGCTGCTATCCAATACATTATTTATGTTCATTAATAAATCATTACTTTATGTATTGAGTCCTTCGAGTAAGGTAACACAGGACAATTACGCTGACTGCGATTGGCCGGGCTACTTGGGTCATGTGACACACACACAAGATGCTCTGCCATCATTGTACTTCCGACATGTCTTGAATTATCGACAGCTGCCTAACTGTGTATGCTGGCCTACCACAGTCTTTTAATAGCTCAATTAAAATATATTTGAATTAATGAATGAATGAATGAATGGCAGCTTTAAATATTTTTTTTGCTATTCAACAAAAGTCACTCAGGAAACAAATCCTCTCCCGCCTGCAGCTTGGCTGAGCTTCATATTACTAAAGTCATTTCCGTTATAAAAATATGGCCAGGGCATCCTTGCAGGAACTCTTGATACTGGCATCTGTGTTTACTAACAGCTCTGATTACACCCCACCCAGTTACTACTAGAACAGCCTGCCAACATCAACAGCCCAAACTAGTGCAATCAGGAAATGGGATTGTTTATTACGCACTGGCAGGCTTCAGGGTTCAGAATGTAAACAATACATTTGTAACACCTGATTGAATATAGCCCTACTTTAAGAAATTCATCTATTACCATTCGTGGACTGACAGCTAGTATAGTGCAATATAAACTGAGGTAACTGTTATATGGGACGGCAGCATGCTAAATAATGGTGTGCGTGTGTGCGCGCATGTTACCTCAGCCTCTTTCTGTAGCAGGATCTGGTCCTTATCCAGGACTTCCTCCTCCACAGCCCTGTGAGGACAGAAAAGCATTAAATAGGTCCTGGAGTATGTGTTGATATACACTCACCAGCCATGTCATTAGGTACACAATTAGGTAATTTAGCAGACACATTGATCCAGAGCGACTTACAATAACATGATGCTATTACATGGAGCAGATAGGGGTTAGGCATCTTGCTCAAGGGTGCTTACAGGTAGGCCAACTCTGGGGCTCGAACCCACTACCTTCCGGCTGGGAGTCCAACACCTAGACCACTAGACTATCCTGCCCCCTTACACCTTGCTAGTACTGGGTTGGACCCCCTTTTGCCTTCAGTACTGCCTTAATTTTTTATGACAGATTCAACAAGGTGCTTGAAACATTTTGGTCCATATTGAAATTTAGCATCACACAGTTGCTACAGATTTGTCGGCTGCACATCCATGAATGCAAATCTCCCGTTCCACCACATCCCAAAGGTGCCCTATTGGATTGAGATCTGGTGACCGTGGAGGTCATTTGAGTACAGTGAACTCAAGTCATGTTCAAGAAACCAGTTTGAGATGATGTGAGCTTTGTGAAATCGTGCGTTATCCTGCTGGAAGTAGCCATTAGAAGATGGATAGACATTCACTGTGGTTTATAAAGGGATGGACATGGTCAGCAACAATACTCAGGTAGGCTGTGGTGTTTGAACGATGCTCAATTGGTACTAAGGGGCCTAAAGTGTGCCATTAAAATATCCCTCCCTGCTTCAAGGTTCGATGTGTTGTGCTCTTCTGCATACCTTGGTTGTAACGAGTGGTTATTTGAGTTACTGTTGCCTTTCTATCAGCTCAAACCAATCTGCCTTTCTCCTCTGACCTCTGCTATCAACAAAGCATTTTCACTCAGAAAACTGCCGCTCACTGGATATTCTCTCTTTTTCGGACCATTCTCTGTAAACCCTAGAGATGGTTGTGCGTGAAAATCCCAGTAGATCATAAATACTCAAACCAGCCCATCTGGCACCAACAACCATGCCACATTCAAAGGCACTTAAACCACTTTCTTCCCCATTCCAATGCTTGGTTTGAAGTTCAGCAGATCATCTTCACCATGTCTACATGACTAAATGTATTGAGTTGCTGCCAAGTGAATGACTGATTAGATATTTGCGTTAACGAGCAGTTAAAAAGGTGTACCTAATGAAGTGGCCAGTGAGTGTAGAGCAGTTCATCTCTTCCCCTTAGTCCAACACCATGTGGTGTTAACACAGTGGAAGAGCCTAGATCTAATGACTACCGATGTCACTTGGTCTACTGTAGCGCTAACCTTGTTACTGCTTATGTAACTAGTAACATAATGTACTAGTTACATTATGTTACTAGTATTATGTTACTAATTCCTGATCTAGCACAAGGAACTTAAAGTGCTAGATCAGGAATACGATGCAAGTATTTTAAAGCCTCTTATTTTGGGCACGATATCTCCATATGTAGTGTAAACATGCACATGTATACATGCGTATATGAATTTGTGTTTGTGATTAAGGAGCTACTTTCTGCAGAGCATGTACCGCTGATGTTTTTGGATACAGATCGAAAGCACGCTATTCTATTGCACATAAACACGGTTGTGTGAGCAATTTTAGGGACCTGTTTTAACTCTGCTCTGCGGCCAATAAATACCCCCTAACAATGTAAGGTAACTTAATCTTATATAGCTCTTATCCAGTGACTGCAAATGTCCTTTTACTAACAATGGCTTAAGTAAGTTTAATCAGGATAAAATGTACTACGAGTTTTAAACTTAAATGTAAAAACTCTATCATGGTTCCCAGCAAACGCAGTCTCACCTGCCAGCTCTCTTCAGCCTCTCTGACCGGAAGTTCTCGTAGTGCAGGTCTTGAGTCACCTCCTGTAGGTCCTGCATGTGGGTCCTGCAATACAACACATTTCACACACACACACACACACACACACATTCCTCTGTTCACCCACTAGGTGGCAGCAGAGCTCTAATTACTTGACGCTACAGGGCAGGGGTTGTGTGTGTACTCACACGAGCATGGTCCGCAGCTTGAGGAAGTCATTGTGTTCAGGGTTCTCCACCTCCACCACGCCCCAGGGATACAGGCGGCCACGCATCTTCTTCCCCTTCACCTCAATCAGCTGGTTGGAGCCAATCACAGCGAATGGAATGCTGGCCTGGCGGGGGGGGGGGGGGGGGGGGGCCGGTGGGGGGGGGGAGGCCAACAAAATGTTAAAAAT
>JAOEHI010000024.1:864958-878520 GCA_025447815.1 Percopsis transmontana
CCCCCCCCCCCCCCCCCCCCCCCCCCCCCCCCCCCCCCCCCCCCCCCCCCCCCCCCCCCCCCCCCCAGAGGCCCCGCGGCCGGGGGTGCGGCACACAAGATGTTAAAAAGATACACTCCTGTCCGGTGTTCCGTTTGTGTTTAAAACCAGCCGTACAAAAGACCTTTGGTTTGAAAGTCAGAGAGCGCATTCCTCTCCCACACCTGAGTGTCTAGAGGCTTGTGCTCTTCTCTACTCCTTATATCGTTCTCCAAGATTATCCAAGATTTTAATCTTTTATTTTTTTTTATACTACCCATCAAGTTTGATCACTTTTGATAACATGTGCACATACAGTATATTTAATGGTGTTTATGTTTGTGTGTGTGTATACTAAGCCAAAAGATAGAACAGTTATATAGAGACACCAGTGTCTATCTGTGTGCCTCTCTCTTACTTTGAGGACTCGGGTCTGCTCCTTAAACTCCTCGTCCTCATCAGAGTCGGCGTCAGGCAGCTGGTATATCCTGATCCCGTGCTCTGCAATCTCATCCAGGATCTAAGGAACGGGACAAGCAGAGCAAACAAGGTGAACAGCCTGGGATGCAAATACAACATCGCCGCTTGATACACCCGAGTCACACTGAACTGCTAAACATGGCTCATAAATGCCTTTTAGTTAGTGGGTGAAATTAGCAACCCTCCCTTTCCTTACACATTTCTCTAATGCCTACTTATTTATCCATCTCTCCTGAAAACACACTCAACAGGAATGGGCATACGTCTTCATTGAGTATAGAACTATTGGGATATACAAAAAAAAGGAGCATCTTTTCTGGTGGAAGAAGGAAAATAAAGTGAATACTACATAAAGCAGCAGGCAGACGCTAGCGAGTAGCAGCAGTGTTACGAGAAAAGCGGGGCAGGTGCAAAATAATAATGTGTGTGCGTGCGTGTGTGTGCGCACATCCCTTTCGTCCTGTGTTAAAAAGGTCTTAAACAATAAGGTCAGCGCTCACCCCCCTTCATTCGGAGGCCCACCGGTAAAGAAACAATTTATAACAAAAGAGCTTTCTTTATCGTAACTAGGGGCAGATGAGAGTATTTATTATTATTATAAAAGCATCAAAGGCCGCAGTTTACTTGAACACACTTTTTTTATTCACAATGTAGTCTTATGTAATGAAGCCAAAAATGTCATGGGCTGCTTTCCTGACTTTTTAAGGTCTTTCATGTAAAAAAAAAAAATTATTAAAAAAAAAAACAAAAAAAAAAAGAAGGGACAGCGGTGAGTCAACCAGGAGCATAGGAAGGGAGGGCAGGTTTTCCCTATAGAGTCGCCTACCGTTGGAGCCCCTTGTTATGGCTGCAGCTTGTTTTCTCAGCCAGCTCAGAGCGCAGTTTGTGAGAGATATTGTGTGTTTGTGTGTGTATAGAGTTCGGTATTGTTGCCGGGGTAGATCTAAAAACAAACACACACTACTGCGCACACACACACACACACACACACACGCTTCAGGCCCTTCCAACGTGGATATAGATAAACATCAGTTTGTTGGGGCAGAACAGAGCAAGTTTTGGGAAGCAATGCACGAGAAAATAAACACATATCACATTCAGAGACAATGGCAGGAAGAAGAAAAATGAAACAAGCAACAACACCAGTAACCAGGAACAGACGAAAATGGAGAACCGGCAAAGATATTTCTTGCCGGGGCACACATTCTGCAGAGTTTCTGTGACAAAATCTTTAGTTGAAAAGTAACATCAGATTAACAAAGTCCCCCTAAAAACAGAAACAACACCTGGTCAGTGTTGTCTGCCATCATCTGTTTCCAGACCCTGTTAAGCCAAACACTACTAATGACTATTTACCTGAATTATTACTGTGCGGTAACACATGTTTACTAAAGCCTGGCACCTATAATCAAAACTCCTCAGGGATGATCAGATGTGACAATCACTGGCTGCTGCAAATCCCTGTTGTCTCCTGCCAATTTTCTATAAACAATGTCGGCACTAATCCTACGGGCACGTCGGTCTGCCACTCTCATTCTTGTCGTGGTGTATTTATGTTGGCACGGAGATGTTGGCAGCGGGAGCCATTTTGATTTTATGACCATCCTGTTGGAGTATAATACCCCCCCTCCGTTCTCACTAAGCTGTTATGGTTGGCTGTTTAGCACCACTCAGTATTATCAGTGCTCGGGGAAAAAAAACAATGCCACACAGGAGTCGGCCTGTCTTACGATTAAATGTGTAACCTTAAGGTGTATTTTCACTGGCTTACGTGGTCAAACATGACATGTTTGTGGAACTGTTTCCTCATGTTCAGCAGCAATGATACTGTGTGTGGGTGGAGGCATGTAGCTGTCCATCTAAAATAAGTTGCAAATGGGTCAATCCAGACATATTTTAGCTGTGTGTGTGTGTGATGATCTTTAGGGCTGAATCCCATTCCAGACATAGCAAAACTGAATGCAGTCATCAGCTCTAAATCCAAATATAGCATACCTGCATGTCTATACATAGGTATGATTACATGGGGAAAAGTCGTGGGAGCCCTAACTAGGCAGTTTTTGGTAAATTACACAGTACGGTCCCACCAAAAGCCACCAGCCACAATGAAGCAGTGCCACAAACCCATCATTACGGGGATCAACGATTTCATAATGCCAACCTAGCCTGGGAATAATATTTTTCATGTGGGTTGTGTATTTTCATAGGGAAGCCAATAGAAGAATTAGTACATCTAAAAAAAGACCCACACACTGGACAAACACCATGTGGAAGAAAACATATGTCTGACTTGCTAAACAACTATTCAGGAGTAACAAGATTTCATTACAAGATCATTCACATACGGTTAACCACACACACACACACACACACACACACACACACACACCCTCGGGGTCTTCAGGCCTGGCAGGGTGTGCAGGGGGAATATGTACCAGAGTATTCTTTAAAAAAAAAAAAAGGACATCAACAGCATTTCAACTCAAATTGACCATGATCAGCACTAGCTGACGCTCAGAAACTTCTGTAATTTTCACGTAATCTTAGAGCCGCTCCCTGCCAACAGAACAGCCATGGGGATGAAATGCTGCTTCCCCATTCAAGTTAAGATAATTGATTAGCTATGCTGACTACAAAACAGAGACAATGCAGACTTCTCGTTAAGCGTCCTACTAGAGTGTATTCTCAGAAAAACAACAGGTATGCTTTCCAAACTTAATTTGCTAACCTTAAGACCCATGAGAACAAACCCTTAAGACTAGCCCCCTCTATGGCCTGCAGGGAGTCTGAGGGGGTAATAGCGCCTCAACAATAACTGATCTGAGGGGGGCAGAGGGAATTAGACCCCCGCACCAACTTACTGCACAAACACACTAGCACACACACACACACACACACACACACACACACTATTTCCTCATTTTTCAGACAGGTGTATTATCTGGCATCATGAGTATACCAGTAACAGAGCAATTGAAGTGAGTGTGTTACAGTAGAATGCTTTAATATAGAGCCTTAAAGCAGCAGTCAGACTGCAAAAAGATTATTACAAAAATCTTGAAATCCCTGCTTCTACATGAGTATGTCACTATGGTTTGGCGAGATACCAAGTGAATGTTTAGAAGACAACCACTGTTCCCTGGCTCCAGAAGGTAAGGGGATCAACCAGGGAGAGAAGACAGCCAGCGGACACAGACATAATTTTCGTAGTGGCCATGTACTGTAGCTCCAGCCTCTCAGCACTACAGTACACTATCAGACACTGGACCAGAACAGCTGGATTTATCGCTGAAGGGCAGAGGCGGTTGCCGTGGTAACCCTGGTAACAAATGAGCATCGCACGGATAAGAGTGACCAATCCCGCCCTCCCACTGTCTGCTCTAAGTATTATTACAGTTAAGACCACCCAACTCTCCCTGTGATCAAAGAGCCACAGAAAGAAACAAAAAAAAGCTATTCATGTAATCCTGATTTAGACAGAGCTAGCTTAGGCTTTAATTTGAGGATTTTTCACTCAAGTCATTTTATATGTAGTCAGCTAATCCAAAGGGCACCTCGTAGAAAAATATGATTCAAGTAGTTAAGCAGTTGAAGGGCCAATAGTGTGGCCATACTTAAGGTGTTTGGGATTTATTTTACAGTAACGTGTATCAACTAACTCTTTAACATTGCTGACTTTGTGTGACCAAGCCACTCTTTTCATGAGGGGACATGTTTACTGCTTTAGAATCCGTTAGAGTAACGTGCACACCCTGGCACAATGACTACTGTTTGAGGCACGGGCAGGAAAAGGACTGGGCATGAACATGAACAAGGTCTCACAAACAAACATGCTCACGACAGGCAATGGGCTGATGAGGTAAGTATGAGGTAATCCGCACTCAAACTTTCTTCCAGGTGGGTTCACTGTACTGCACTGTGTCTGCCAGCAAAACAGCCTAGCAGATTATTCTAGAAAGGAATTCGACATCAAACCTCAGGCACAACCTGACCACTGAAACCTTATCCATGCTGTAAACAGCCTCACTCCCTGTGATTGCTATTCAAGAAAGCCTTGGTGACAATACTGACCAGTGGGACAAGGCTAGCGCTGATCTTAATGTGTCCCAGTGGGGCCGTAGAGCTGGTTCACACAGCAGGAGCTGTGGAGCAGGAGCACAGCAAGAGAGAGCGCTGGGGGAGACGACTGTTAGCGAGACAATGAAGGGAAAAGTGACCACAGCGAAACATGGCTGCTGAACCGACAAACAGCTATATTTTGGCAGGGAGCGATTCACATGAGGCTGGAGAATGACGTGGGAGGGTAGAGAGACAAGGAGATGTGAAAGAAACAAGGAAGGAGACAAGAGACGCAGGGAGAGGACAAGAAAGGGTGGAAGATGGGGAAGAGGGCAAGGAGTAAGGGTGGGGGTGAACTATTGTCCGGTTCCCCCAGCACTGTGCCAGAAATGAGCAGTAGCTCGAGTCTCTAGCCCCCACTGACCCCTGGCTTAGCAGAGATTTTCTACACCTTAAAACACAATATAGGGCAGGGGCAATTGCTGCAGCACTGCCTCACCTTAACTAGTTTAATAATAATAATAATAATAGGTTATTAGCCCAATAAGTTAAAGCTTTTGCTTTGTTCTAAGAAACAAAGTACGTTTCCAAAATCAAGCTACTCCAACATTCTCGCAGAACATCACAATAAAACCTCCGTCAACGGCACGATCGCCGGGGGGGCTCTCTGTCTCTTTCAGTGGTCACCGGGCGTCCAGTCTAAACCGGCTGGGTGCACGGTTTCAAAGGGAAAGGTTGTAAAGCAGTTTGGAGCTAAAGCCCTACACAGGATATAACTGTAAGGTCCCAGACTGAGGGGATCAACTCTTCAATATGCCCCACTCACAACAACTTTATGAGTTACAGGCCACGGTGTCCCCAGCGAAGGGAAATTGGCATTAGGGAGAATTCAAAAGGCGGAAAGGCCAAGACATAGAGTGACAAGCTACGAGAGAGCAGAAATGCCAAGAAAGGAGGGCAGAGGAGACATGAAAGCAGAACTGAAGGGATGAAAGCTAAGATAAGGGGAGGCCAGGAGTGGAATATGTTCCTTTACTTTGTCCCTTAGTGTATTCCGCAGGGCAGAGGGCTGCGTCTTGTCCGAGAAATACACTTGGCACATTGCAGGAAACGTACATTGTTCTCTACAAGCTGTGTCCCCCTCCTAATAATAAAAGACAGGGGAGGGGGGAGGGGGGTGGTGTCCCATTTTGTTGGAGACAAATGGCTCAAAACGGTGAGAAAGTGCCTGGCAAAGAACAAATAAACAAATAAACAGTGGCACAAAAACACTCGGGGTCATGAATCATGCTGCAGCACCAGGCTTACCGACACCTTCTTGGCTGGTGGGTCTCTGACCTCGGTAGAGGGGCTGGTACCTGGCCCTACAGAAAGAACTGTGCACGTATACGCAAGAACCATTACACCCAATCTGATCGAACTAACAAATGAACCTGACAGACACTTGTGTAGATGAATGAGCACTTGTGCTAACACAAAGTGTACCATTTATAATTATGTCAGATCAAAAGAGGACGAAGAACCTATTATAGAAATGCAGAAGTCATACATACTTTTGACAGATAAGTCTAAAGCCTAATTTTGTTTTACAAAATGAAAATAAAAACAAAACAGGAGATGACACACTTTCCCGTGGGACAGTGTGGATAGATTGAGGATAATTCAGCCTTAATTTTGCCTATTTCCTGGAAATTATTCCAGGAACTCAGTGTAATTAAGATCCATCTAAAGTGAGCATTCTATCTAAAGCATCTAAAGTATGCTAAAGATTTGGCTTCGTCTATTTTAAATTTTGAGTGCTAGCCCATAGTTGTTCATGTTTGTGCGAGTTATAATGTGTAAGTTCGATGTAGTTGTACTCAAACGCTAATTGTTGTTAACAGGCGGTCGGAACTGGCTGTTAACGGAACACTTAATGGAGCATGTAGTCCAAGCACAGTTGACGGTGGACATTTTTGGCTAGTTGGCAGGAAAGACGAAAAGATCAGACAGGGTGATTCTGCTCAAATTCCAACTAGTGACTGGAAAAAATGCTATTAAAACATGGGGGGTAGAAGAAACATCACAATACCATCCAAAACACACATCATGTGATAAAGTTTGTGTCATAACACAGCATGCTTGCTAATGAGATGGTGAGATGCAAGTTAGTTTCTGTAGTTTGGGGCTGGTCACAGGTGGCAGGAAAACAAGGTCTTGTTCATTTTAAGGGCAGTGGGAACTCTTATTAGGTTCCTAGAAGGTTACACTACAGAGCACAATATACTGTAGTCTCTTAAAAACAACACAATGGAGGAAATTCACACTAGATCCCCGATCACTGTGTGTGTATGGACATTGGTTTTTAAGTATTTCAACAGAAAGAAGCAGAATTGGAGATTGTGTGTGTCCCAAGTGCCCGCTGTGACCCAACGTCTTTCCTAGGATGATGCGTCAGCACTTTTAACACAAGCTAGCTACAGGAAGCTTCATAAAACTGCACTGTCCACCAACATGGGCTAGCTAATAAGAGCTGAGCCCCAGCCAGTCAGCCAGCCAGCCATTGAACCTACTGACTCAGACGTAAACTGCCATTCCTTTGCTATTCATAAGCCATCTGTTGCCACTGCCTTTACACAGCCACATTTGAATGTGATTAATCACATGACTGACATCCATGACAAAGATAATCCCCTGTGCAATGTATAATCTCATTTAGACTAAAAAACATTTTAGTTTTAAGTTTTAGAATTTGTTTATGATCTCAAACAAATTCTAAAACTTAATACACCAATAAAAAGACAACAAATAGAGCATTTTAAGTGCGTTGGTTTTTAACACCTTAGAAGAATAAGAAGCAACACTGGAATCCAACAAATACACCATCCCCATCCACACACACACAGCAGATGTTATTAGCATGACACATCTCAGTTGGGAGTGTGCGTGTGTTTATATCACACTACAATATATCCCCTTAGCCCTGGACAGCAGGAAACAGTGGAGCGTGCACACACTGGGGTTGGTTCCAATAGGAAATATCTGAGTTTGGGGTGAGATGTCCTCCATCCCCGTTACATAAAGCCCTCTTCCTCCTTCTGTCCCTCCCTTCGCCTTCCGCTGTTGGAGCTGACCTCTCCCGTTCTCTGAACAATCGGGTTGCATCATCAAGACATCACAAGTCGGGTGTACACCTTCGCAAACACGCACACGTGTGGAAGCTTTCGAGTGCATTCTCACACGAACGCACAGAAGTAGGACTTACTGCTTCCCTAGTCTGCGTGTCACTGTTACTACACTTAGGTCATTGCTGGTGTGTTAATGGCTACACTTGTTCATGGCTATAGCACCGACGAAACCAAACGCGCTGTACCACAATTCTGAACACCCTTTGCGTCAACAAGTGCACAGGAATTCCTGTCCCGGTTTCATTAAAAAGCTGCACTCAGCGTTGCGGAGGTCCATGCCGCAACGCTGGTTGGTTGAAACCAGCAGGAGCAAGAGCTTCTACCACGTTTGGGTGCTCACCCCACACGCATGTGCAGGTGTGTTTTCAAATATAAACAGATAGTTGGGGCAGAAATTGCGTTTAGGAGTTCAGGGGGCCCAATTACATGATCAAGGTTTGCACCATTAAAAGGATCTGTCAACTCAAAATATGTGCATTAGCTCCAACCATCATAAATGTGTGTTTGTGTGCGCTTCATACCCTTCTCTTGAGGTGATCTCGCTCCTTCAGCGTGAGTGTGTCAGCCTTGGCAATGACAGGAACTATGTTGACCTTGCTGTGAATGGCCTTCATAAACTCCACATCCAGAGGCTTTAGACTGGGAGGAAGGTTAAGAGATGCCAGAGAGACACAAAGGAAGACGAAGTGAAGCGAAGTGAGAGGCAGCCAGTGAAAAAGATGGTTCTCAAGGATGAAGGGGGAACAATGAAGGGGGAACAATTAAAAAATAGATCTACAATATCAAGTCAATCAAAATGAGCTGAGAAGGAGTGTGTGCGTTTTGCTTACCCGTGTCCAAATGGAGATATAAAGTAGAAGCAGCAATGCACCCTGTTGTCCACTATATGTCTGCGGTTCAGCCCACTCTCATCGTGAAGGTAGCGCTCAAACTGATTGTCAATGTACTGGATGATTGTCTTGAAGCTAAGAACAGTAACAGAGGAAGACAGCTGTAAAACCTTCTCACCCACACGAAACAGCCATTAAAACACTATTATACAACGGATACGGACAATGCCAGTTGACAGCAGACCTAAAGACATCATCGCTACAGTAAAAAGGACACACAGGAAATGAAACTCGTCCAGAGTCTTCAGTGTGTTGGAAAGTGGGTTTAACAACAACTTCCTACAGGGTCAGCAGACGAGGTCAAAGTCATCGTCTAAATGGCCGGTGCCTTCCTCAGTGGCACACTAACCCAATGCTTACATAGACCTAAAGGAAGTCAACAAGGACCAGTACATCAGTACAGGACAGTCAGCACATGCTCAGAGCTAGCCAGAGCTCACCCTCCTCCTGGGGTCTTGTTTAAGAGTGATTAGTTGTAGGAGGAAAAAGACAATGTTAACATTTAGCAATTAAAAAGGACCTATCATGTTATACGCCTAAAATGGACAGCACATGAACCAATGGGGCGCTTTTCGTTGGACCAACCTTGAGCAAGATGCTTGATGTAATGATGTCCCTACCATGTAATGATGTCACTACCACGTAATTTTCCCCACACATGTCACACCTAGACACCAGATTATAAATTTAACTGTGAAACAAAAAGGGCTGTGTGCTCAATTATTATTGATGATAACAACAATAATAATCAGTCATGAATAGAAACAAAATTGACAGTTATTAAATGAAAACGATTGCAGGTTTAATCTACAGTCCACTTTATCAGATGTAACTTGCTGCATATATCATACTAATAAACCAACCTACTTGTGTGTAGGAGTTTATAAAAAAGACGCTGGACAATGCAAGCGTTTAAATATGTGTTACATTTTTCCCCTTTAGGGCTTTAGGGAGTATGTGGGCCCAGAGATAAAAACACAGCCGAGTCAGGACCAAAAATAAATAAATAAAACAAACAACAGGAAATTGAGCTGGACAGGCAGAGAATGGAGGGGGAGGATACATCTACACCATTGGCATGAGCATGTCACACACACACACACACAGGCACACACACAGTCAAAAATGGGGATTTGATAAAGGGAGCTGGAAATGATGGGTGTGACAAAGGAAAAAGACAGGAAACACTTCCAAAGTTATTATCACTACATGCCACTCCCAATACTCCCATTGCACACACACACACACACACACACACACAAACACACACACACACACACACACCAGTCCTGGCTGTTTATAGCGTCTCCATATCCAGGGGTGTCGACCACAGTGAGGCGAAGCTTCACTCCTCTCTCCTCGATCTCAACGGTTGAAGCCTCGATCTGTACAGTCCTCTCAATCTTCTCTACAGGGTGGGAGTACGGGGGCCGGGAGGTGGGACATAAACCAACGGTTAAACCAAACCGGCATTTTAAAACCTGCCAAGGTTCCATCTTGTAATATCCAACACATCATACATTTATGACAGAAGCGTTAGGGTATAAAAAAAGGCCTAAGCCACAGTAGCTGAAGTTGCAACACAACGCAGACAGCAGCTTTGCCCGCAGGCCTCGAGGAGGCGGGCATGTTGGAGTCAAATATTATGTTTTGCTTCGTAAAAGGTTAAGTATTTTGTAATCTTTCAAATCCACCCAGGGAGGGACTGAGAGAGTCGTTATGAAGCCAGACGTAAGCAATATTCTAAGAAATATTTTTTTTTTTTAACTAATACAATTACTTGGACAGGAATTTCCAAAATTCCTGTCCAAGTAATGTGCTGCTGGAGACCTAGGCACATAGACATTACTATATTACTACAGTGTGTTGGGGTTACCTGCAGCACCGGGGATGTAGCGCTCAGGGTAGAGATCGGTGAGGAACAGGCTGTTAATCAGTGTAGATTTTCCAAGGCCAGACTCCCCTGAAGGCATGACAAGACATAATATACATCTATTATTTCCAAGAAGCATGTATCTAGTTACATTTTAAGGCCAATTCTATACGCAAATCAAGGAGGAAGTGTAACGATGCGTCGGGAGTAGGCGAGTGTAAGAGCAAGCCAAAGGAACGAAGCAGACCAGCGTGGAGTGAGTGAACGCATACAGCGTATTTTAATAAAGAAAAACACAAAGTACAGAGGCTTAGCAGCAAAAACAGCAAAAGTGCTGTTGGTGAAGCTAAATAGTGTCCAAAATTAAACTAAGGAGGCGCACCTGCGTGGGGCTAATCCCCCGCAGGTGCGCAGCCAGGACGGGAGGCACGGTGCGTGCATGGGCCTGTGCACGCCAATCGTGACAGGAAACCTTTAAAATGGGCAAAAACTAACATTCAAACTAAAAATATACCTCATGAAATCAGAGTACATCCTCTATATAGGATTGATTATTAAATATATAGGATCATATTTATCAAGGTGATCACCCACCGACAACCATGAGGGTGAATTCGAAGCCCTTCTTCACAGACTTCCGGTGCACTTGGTTTGGAAGGTTTGCAAATCCTACATAACCTGCTGCTTCTGGAAACTGTAAAGCACAAAACACAATGCACAACTATCACAAGGGTGATAGTTAGAGCCTGCAGTATGCATAGCTTCACAAAACCCAATAATGACAAGCGAATAAAAAGAACTATGAACTATGCACAAAAAGTAAGGAATTTTGTGTTTGGTAGATTATTTCTTTGTTGTAACAATTGGCAATAAAGCTTCTTGGCAATAAATCTTATACCATTAGAAAGCCTGATTATTTCCCATTTAAAATGGTGCCACATTTGTAAGGAACATGCATTTGTGGGATGAGCAGCAGAGCTGAGTATGTGGGTTGCACCCATGAAGAATTTGCCAAATCGTCACAGACAATGCCAAACAGCTTCTTTGCTGTTGCATCTCCCTAACTGGAAAAACAACGCTTGTCATCATTGGAGGCAATCTCAATGCAGAGAGATAGGGCTAAAATTCTGCAACCAGTGGCAATCCCATATCTCCACAGTCTGGGACCAAACTCTAACCTCCAAGATGACAACGCTCGTCCCCACAGAGCGGGGTTTATCAGAGACTACCTCCAGAATTTGGGAGTGGAGAGGATGGAATGGCCTGCCAGCAGTCCTGACCTCATCCCCATTGAACACTTGTGGGATCAGCTTGGGCGTGCTGTTCGTGCCAGAGTGACCAACACAACCACGTTGGCTGACTTGCGACAAATGCTGGTTTAAGAATGGGATGCCATTCCACAGCAGTGTGGGACCAGGCTGGTGACCAGCATGAGGAGGAGGTGCCAGGCTGTTCTGGCTGTGCATGGTTCTTCCACATGCTACTGACGCTCCCGTTAGTTAAATGAATAAATTGTGAAATTGCCAATGTCTTGTTACTTCAACCACCCAATCCACCAAACAAGAGTCAACAAAGAAAAGCTGTTTGGCATTGTCAGAGACGATTTGGCAAATTTTCCTGGGCGCAACCCACATACTCAGCTCTGCTGCTCATCCCACAAATGCATGTCCTTAAAATTGTGGCACCACTTAAAAAGGGAAATTTATCAGGCTTTCCAATGGTAGGCCTATACGATTTATTGCCAAGAAGCATTGTTACAACAAAGAAATAATCTACCAAACACAATTTTCCTTAATTGTTGTGCGTAGTTTAGAAAAAAGCTGTGGAAAAAAAATAAGCATTATTTTTAATGCATTAGACTTAGTGACAGGCACTTTGGTAAACAGCTACTTTTTGTTCATTGTGTGAATTACTATGTTCAACTGAAAGCTTTGTTTCTACACCAACCACACACCCGCCCTAACATTTTTCATCCTTTTAAGGGGTGTTTGTGTCAAAGCATAAGGGATGTGTGTAGGAGAGAGATCGATGGTTATGCATACAATGAAAAAATTCCAACGGGTAATAAAGTTATGCATGAAAGACTAGTATTTATACAGGATATCCTTTCTGGACGCCTGTATGAGGGTGTGCATTAGATTAAAAGCATTGTACGCAGGCTATGTGATAATCACCACTGCCTTGGTGGAGAAGTTTTGGATAGGAGCCAGCGGGACTGGAAAGCGACGGGCTTTAGCGCTGTGATTGCATGGAAAATCAGTAAACTCTTTCCTCACCTTTCCCTTCTCTCCAGACTGAGACATGGCCCCTGCTTCTAGACGTCAGACGAACCTGACGGTAGGGAAAGGAACCATGTGAAAGCAATCTTGTCACATTAGAGAATGTAAACACTAGTAAGAACAGATTTCACTCTCAATAAAGAGTGCCAAGGTATCTGCACTTTGGATAAATAATGTTTAAAGTCTAACATTTGGCCTGCAGATAGACAGCCCCAAAGTTTACTCCTATACTTTCCCGAGGTTTCTACATCTCTCCCATGGAGGAACATCTTTTTCAACATTTCAATCCAGCAGTCCTACCAATACAAACGTATTTCCAACGCTCAGAGACTGTAGCATCAATAGCCTTTTGCTGGAAGCAGCGTAGCCATCAATCTAGCCATATAAGAAAATGTACTATTCCATTAACTAATGCTACAATAGTAGAAACAAGGAGAAATTACGGGGTCTGAGCAAGGTTCCCACACAGCAATTACACCCTAATGTTAGATGACTTAATTCTCCTAAATCATTGTTCCTAAAGGAAGCTACGAGCCAAGGAAGGTGATGGGGATATGAGACAGTTAATACATTTGATAATAAATGTATCCATTTTCCGACCATTACGCATGTGAGCTGGTACCAGGGAGCTTCTGGATTTACACAAGAGTAGGTGTTGCAGTCCAACATAGTGGTTTCATTGGGCCCACAGAGAGAACAATGGCCCGTGTGCCCCTACTGGCAGTGATGTGCCTGAACGCGTTCATTGAACGATAGTTCATGAACGCGTTCATATTTTGGGTGAACGTGAACTGAA
>JAOEHI010000024.1:882042-905366 GCA_025447815.1 Percopsis transmontana
CCTGGTGGATGCATTAACTTGTGATTGGCTGAAATTTTTTCCTCTTACCCAAAACCCCCCCCCCCCCCCCACCCTACAGATAGTCGTGGTCCACTGGTACTGCGATTCCAGTTGTTATTACAAGCCCGTCAGCGGCAAAGAAATCCAGAACTGTCTGTTACCCGAGAGATATGCGAGTAACTATTTGACGTTCCTTTGCATCGAGACCAGAAAAACTCTTTGTCCTTATAGCAAAGAGACCTGTGTTAGAAAAACCTAGGACAAGCCTAACTAAACAAGAGGGAAAATGGTGTCGGCTGGACTGGAGATCCTGGGACTGGCGTTGTGCGTATTTGGATCGCTCCTGGTGATGGTTGCGTGCGGGCTGCCTATGTGGAAGGTGACGGCGTTCATCGAAGCCAACATAGTAGTGGCTCAGACGATCTGGGACGGTCTGTGGATGTCGTGCGTGGTGCAGAGCACCGGCCAGATGCAGTGCAAGGTGCACGATTCAGTCCTCGCGCTCACCCACGACCTGCAAGCGGCGCGAGCGCTCACCGTTATCTCCGCGGTGTTGGGTGTGCTGGGGCTGATGGTGACGATCGCCGGGGCGCAGTGCACTAACTGTATCCGCACCGAATACGTCAAAGCCAGGGTGGTCAACGCCGGAGGAGTCGTCTACATCATCAGTGGCCTGTTTGTGCTGGTCCCTCTCTGCTGGATGGCCAACAACATTATCTCGGACTTCTACAACCCGCAGGTGCCCCCATCTCAGAAGAGGGAAATAGGCGCCGCGCTCTACATCGGCTGGGCGGCAACAGCGTTGCTTCTGATCGGTGGCACGCTACTCTGTTGTTCATGTCCCTCCAGCGAGAACTCGGCATATTCAGTAAAATACGCACAGACCAAGCGAGCCGCGCAGAACGGGGAATATGACAAGAGGAATTACGTGTAACCGTGGCCGCCCCGCACTGGATAGCAGGTGCTGCGTAAAAGTGACTTGCAAGCCTTTGGCAACAAAACTTTTTGAGAAACGTATTTTTGCACCTACACTTATAAATCTGAACTTTGGAAATCGATGGAAGCACCTCTGACGTTTTACACAAGCCTTACTTGGACCATTAATTATTCTGCAGCTACACGATTTTTTTAATAGGCCGAGGCTATAAGACCATACCAACTACAAGCAAGAGTAGCTCATGACAAAAAGTAGGCTATAGGTACCTGCTATCGAAATAATTTGAAATGTTAAGTAAAGTGAGTAAAGTCTTTCCATTGAATATATCCACAGTAGGCTACTTTTATATGTACAATGTCAGTGCATACTTGTAGGGCTACAAGAAGGGCTGAGAGAATTATACTCCAAAACATTTAAAGACGCTTTTGGACAGATGGCTATTATGGTATGTTGGTGGGTCTATAAACACAAAAAAACGGTCTAAGCAGAAATAAATCGCAGTCTTTCTTATACGTCAGGTGACATCAGTCAGTGGGTCACGTTTGGAATTTAATTTTTTCTAAATTCTAAGTTGTTTTTTTATCTGGTGGATAACAACAAGTGATTTATCTTCAAACCAAATTAAATTCTATAGGTCTATTGTCTGTAGTTTGATAGCATTTGTGTTGAGCAGCTGTAATGTTCTGAACCGTTGTTGCTGTGGTGGATATATTTCTCTCTCCTTTCTGAAATGTAGGAATAAACTTTGTTTTCTGTTGGTTCGTGGATGTTTGATGTAACATTCATTATTAGTGTATTTCTTTTTTCTTTTTTCTTAAGAATAAAATGAACACATTTGTCACGAAATCAATTCAATTGCGTTATTTGAAATTGTTCGAAAATAATGATTTCACCTAATTGAAAGAATGTTATCACAGTACACAGAAGAGAACCACCTCTGAGTGTAGGAGTATGCAGAACTGTGATGCGTAATACAGGCCGTTCCCACCGTGGAGCCATAACCCCCACAGCGGGAGAAAGTATTTTGGTTTGCCTTAGAAATCCAGATGACAATGCCCATTCAGCGAGCATGGGGCTCCGCTGTTCAACTCACAATACTTCACAGCCCCACCCCCTTTCAGACCCCCCTCACACACACATACACACACACGCGAGCACACACACACACACACATAAACACGCAGTCATTGAAATGTGTGTAAATTAGAGATATGAACATTTAGTTGGAATCGGCATTTCAGACAACTATTAACCCCTTAAAACTGCAAGGTTGCCTGGCATGGCGAATATAGTGTTAAGACTGCCACAATGCCCCTATTCATAGGCTACCTTGTCTTAACATATTAAGACTCTTAGTGGGTCATATGCTCAACCACCTAAAAGTTGAAAATGGATACACCATATATTCACCACAAACAACATCATATACAAAGACTATAGGTGTTGGTGTTATAGGCTGTATTTCTATAGCTGTGTAATGTACAGTTGCCCTTTATAGGCCTTCACATGTGGAGGGATCTGGAACTGCTTTACAAACAGGTGCTCTGGACAGTCTGTTTTGGCCTTTGAGCTGTTTTAGTGGAGCAGTTAGTTAGTTCCACTCCTCTAGTCACTGCACAGAGGGTGACGAAGCGCAAGGCAGGTGGAGGGGGGTTATGGTGCGACAGTGATGGGAGTGGGTGGATGTGTGGGGAGACTAGAGTGTTCGGGGGTGGGGTGCACCTTTAAAAAAGGGCCCTCATTCCAGGGCAAACAGTGCCTGCAACGTCACTCAATAGGCCCTCGCCATGGTAACCGTCCAGAACCTGCAGTTGCCTGGCTACATCGCTCTATAATGTGGTGGTATGGATGAGCCTAATAAAAGGCCTGGCCTGCAGACATTCCAGCAAGCATAAATGCACACACACGCACACACACACACACATGCTGGAAGATTCCTCCCCTTAAAGCCTGTGATGTAGCAATGGCCACTAAAAAAAAAAGCTGTGCAGGAAACGTATGTCAATATGGTGTATTGTATACAGTATATACAAGACTATGACACTCCTGCTTCCAGGCAGTGAAAACCACCATAAGCATTTAGCAAATCACATGTGCACATACAAGGCGTATGACTTGATGGAACTGTTGACTTGCACACTTACAGTATGCTTTTAGTCAGTCACCAAATATACCACATGGACCTATGGTTCTGAACGTGGGATGATAAAGGGAAGAAAGCTCTAAATTGGGGCTTGTTGTTGTTGTCTTTCTCATATTGACAAATAGGGCATACGATGTTTTATTTTAATTTATTTATTAGAAAATAAAACGTGGCACCTGCAGTTAAAACCACATTGCACAGAGAAACTTGAGCTGGTCTGGACTGGGTTGCTATTTCTCACAACTTAAACTTTGAACCTAGCCAGGCCTGACAAGTCGGAAGTCACCTCCCTCGACACATATCACACACGATCTCATTGAGCTTACAATCCATCACATTTAATAGGGGTCACAACTCAGGAACTTGGGCACCGCAAACTAGTGCTGAGCAAACTGAACACCTGCATGTTCAGCGAACAACAGCTAACAGGCAAAGAGAGTATATTAATTATATGGGAGGCAGGATAGTCTAGTGGTCTAGACTCCCAGCCAGAAGGTCGTGGGTTCAATCCCCGGAGGTGGCCTACCTGTAAGCATCCTTGAGCAAGATGCCTAACCCCTATCTGCTCCATGTAGAAGCATCATGTAATTGTAAGTCGCTTTAGATAAAAAGCGTCTGCTAAATGATTAAATTGTAATGATACATTATTCGATTCCAAATATGAACAAAAACAAATCATCAAGGAAACTACAGGTGTAAGTAGGGAATGCGTTGTTTGTTAACCAGATTGCACTAATTTATAAGATTCAGGTCTGTGGGATTACCTCACAGACCTGTGCAGCACGACCTACCAGCTGGATACACACTACTTGTAGATGGTAAAGCTGTGAGGCAGCAGATGGCTTGACAAAGAAAACAAACATAGCTTTGTCGATGGTGCTAACAACCGCATGAGCGCTTGTCTCAGAAACATTTGAAGATCTCCCTTAATTTCTCCGGCCCATCCAGACACTCAGAGTTTTGTCACAGCTCAGCAACTAGTGCAGGACACAAACTGGAAACAGGAAGAAACATATGGGGTGTGGAAGATAAGAATGGCTGGATACAGGCTTGGACATGAAGGTGGGAACAAAAATGAGTAAAATGCTAGACCGTATAGCTTCCCTACCTCAATATAAGCCCACAAATGGACAGTGTATTCATGGCCTCCATTGTATCTCAACATTGAGTCTTGTAGACGCTAGATAAATCTCACAGAACAACCCTGTGTAAACACATTTCCATGCCAGACATTATAGATGCTTTTGAAAAACAATGGCTACATATATTCATATATACTGTATATATATATTTAAAAGATATTTTAAAAGAAAAAGAACATCATCAGTGAGGCCTTTTTTTCTTGAACTAACAAAGGGTTACATAAAAGTACCAAAAAAAATGAGCTTGCTTGGATTGCACACACAAATACATACATAGCACGCTCGTGTTCATGCAAACATTGATAGTGTAAACCTACAATACAGTGTTATTTTAGAAACATTCATTTTTGGCCACTTTAGGAATTTCTTATATTGCCCCTGAGCTGATTTTGGATGTTTCAACCAAACTTCACACCACTACCACTGTGTTTACACTGACTGTACTGCATCAAGGGATTTAAGCCTCTCAGCATCTGGTAAAAATGATGAATGGAGCGCTTTGGAGAAGGTGAGTAAAACACATCCATGTTTCCACCTCCATAGGCAGGCACACTGTATGTAATGCACACACTGACTCAGGGACAGCCGTGAATGAGATGAGACGGCGGATGAGTAGGGAGGATGGCAAGGCACCATGAGGAATGTCTGGGAGGGCATGGGTAAAATGACTGATTCGCCATGGTTCGTACAACATACTGTATGTGGTGTGAGCTTCTCTCGTCAACTGAGACAAAGAAAGACTTTTTCTTTGTCTCAGTTTTTTTTCTGGGATGAAAGCAGGCTACGCCGGTGGTGTTTCACCATGTTTGCAATGCACTCAAGTGCTTGGCAAATTCAGCTGGCAGTGTTAATGCAGAGCCACATATTTATGTAGGATGTTGTAATCAGTGCCTAAGTAAATAAACAGTCTGATGGAAGCGCACACTCGCACAGGATCCTGAAAAGTGGTGTTTTTTTACACTAATGGCATCTTGCAGGACACCGACTCAGGGAAGTTAACATTTAGTCAACGATCATGTCGTTTAAATGTATGCAGTACAGAGCTGATGGGAGAGGAGTAGAGAGGAATGTGAACCACTGGCATGGAGTTAGGTGGGGGAGGGGCATATGCTCTCTGAGTTTAAACCGAAACCAACAATGTTTTAACGTTAGTTTCATCTACAAGGGTAATTCGACACACAAATGAAGGAGTGTCCCTTTAATTATTAGTTTGGGAAAAAGTGGACTGTAAATACATATCAGACTTAGTTCTCTTCTCCCAGATCCTCACCATTTCACCTCTGCCCCCGTGTCTTTGTGCACAAACTTCCCAGTGTGTTCCCAAGAATGAAAGTTGTAGTCCATGTCATTCACTCAAAAGAGTCCTGCATGACTGCGCCACCTACCACGGAGACTGGAAGAAAAGACCCCTTCACCGTGTCCTACTGTGAAGAGATAAGTTCTTGTGTAGAGTGTTCACGCCTTGCCCCTCATTTTATTCACTGGCATCCTATTGTAAATGTAGAGATGGTTGAAGCAGCGTGCTGACAATTTTATTTAAAAAGCCAGTATGTCTTGAAATCATTATTTGGTGGCTGTGGAAACCTTTCTAATTAAATATACTGTATCTTAACACAATAACGAACAACTGCCAAGCACATAATGTAATCATACACACATTTCTACTGGTGATATCGCCTGCAATCAGGATACACTGACGTAGTGGAGCCTGATTCAGAGAATGACACCCTACTATGAAGGGTCAAAGTGGTTAAGGGTCATTTGGGTCAAGGATCATTAAGGACATCTGTGAGCTGACAAGGGGGTTGAAGCAGAAAGTATAACTTTGGAGCCAAGAATGTTGCTATTGGTGTTGATGGCTTACATGTTCTTGTTTATATATGTGTGTTTGCAAGTGTGTCTGTGCACTCCACATAGCATGACCGGGAGGCAGAAGGAATCCACTACAGCACTTTGTCTCGGTTGTCCAGTGTAACTAATCCTATCTGGAATCTGACATTGTTAGAAACAGAGAGGCACGAGGCATAAAAACAACTGAAGTGGCACTAGAACCTGGGATAGTACTAGCAGAGATGTTTAGGGATAGATTGACCATCTATTTGTCTCAGTTTTGGTCCAATGGAGATTACCACAAAACCATCATGGAGCTTAAAAAACGCTTGTGAAAAGTATAAAATGTATATTGTATATTCAAAATTGTGTTTTAGATATTTCTTGGCCAGGTCTCTCTTGCAAAAAAGATTCAAAATCTCAATCTCAATGAGATTTTGAGACCTGGCATAAAGGCTTTAAAAATAAAGTTAAAAAATAAAAATAAAGTTTGCCTAAAACAGCTATAATCTAGTTTTAAAGCTGTCCGCCAAATCAGAGACATAATTAACTTGCTACATTGCAATAAGCAAACTTATAATAATGTCTTTAAATGAAAGTGGATCCACAGTGTGGTGCCAAGACTGTATAATGTATGACTGATTTAACTTCTTGCCATTTGTCAGAGCTATTGAGCATAGAGGAGTGGTGGAAAGCATAATACAAACTACATTTTGGGTTAAGTCATCTTATATTTAAGTTAGCTTATATTTAAATGTAAAGTAATGAGGATGAGAAATGTGGGTGATCTTGGGACAAAGCGTTTAACTGCTACAAACAAACATAACCACAAAGACAGTGTCCACACACTAATGCATGATATTGTGTTTTAACAAACTAGTACCACTATATCCACCCCCATCCACCAAGACCCCACAAAGCAGCCCAACCCTGAGGGGTAAAGGCAACAGAATTGCGTGAGCCTTAACTGCTGTTCTGTAGGCCTACATGAGCCTGTCTTCGTTAGTAGGCCTACGTTCGCCCGTGCTTTGGTGCTCGTGCGCGCATACCTACAGTAGTATATGAGCGTGTTCATGTAGGGCCTTGTGCGGGGCCACATTCCTCACATGCAGAGCAGCGGAAGGGGACGTGGCCCCACTTCGCACGAGGCGGTGGAGGGGGAGGCAGAGGGCAGGGGGGGTGGTTGAGGTGAGAACAACCTGATGTTCTGAACAGGTGGATAGCATGACGGTACGGCACACAAAGAGAGAGAGAGAGAGAGAGAGAGAGAGAGAGAGAGAGAGAGAGAGAGAGAGAGAGATCAGCGGTTAAGGTGGTAAAATTAATCAATTGATATTCATAGGAAAAGATTGTGTTGGATGGTGGTGACATCACTGTATGAACTAATCAGGTAGGTCATTATTATTATAATTAAAGTGTAGGCCTAGACATTTTCAGTGTTTGTAAATTCTACAAAGGGTGTTAGAAACAGGTTAAATGTTGTTCATCTAAAAATAAAGTGACAATTGATCTAATAGTTGATGTTCCCTTAGTATTGCAGCCCAGGGGGATGTTTGTTACTGTATATGGATCACTCAGCTGTGTTTGTAAACACAATCATCCTGGATGTGAACTGTACTCTAATAGCCCACCCAGAGGAAACATGGAGACATTCAAATGCATACACAAAACAATTAAATGATGTTTGACGCAAACAACCTCATCAGTGAGTGACGACTACACAGCAGCCGGTACATTTCCTGGTTTATTCATTCCAGCCTTTCCTGTGAAACAACCCAAACACCCTTTGCTGCAAGGGCCATGGCCTAATCCTGATTCGCATGTGATAAGGACCTTAATTAGCCCAGAGAGGGGCTTGGGCACCTCCCTTCCAAGCCTGCGCTGGACCCAGATCAACTCACTACCAGGAAGCTTGGCCTGCCTTCTCCCATGTTTTCCAAGGTCACGATTTTCACCTTTGTCCTACATCAGCGGACTAAGCTCAAGCCAAGAAGTCACCTACAGTACAGTATGTCCAATTACAGGGGACTTTCGGTGCACTTTTTTTTTTTTACAAGCAACATTGATTAGACGTTTCTTGGGGATGCCATTAAACACACTAATCTTCAGCTTTGCACTGGATGCCCAGCTTGAGGTCCCATGGCATGGTCTACTTTATGGAATGCATTTTTCTTTCATACCTATATTGTGGCTCCATTCATTGGTCTGAATAAAAACTAAAACTAAAATAAAAACGCCACAGAAACTGTTTTATAGGTGAACAAAAACTTAAACATTTACTTTGTCTTAGAAGAGTGCAAATAGAGATTCTCTTATGTAGAAATGTTTTTCTCATAAGCACATTGACATCTGAGGAGGGTGTGTGGGCTTTAAAGACAAAGCCATTAGTTAAGCCATTAAAATATGATTTATTAAAACATGTTACAAACATAAGATAACATTCATAAAGAACAAACCAGAAGCATCACAGTATTTACAAGCACTTAAAAGTAAAATTAAAAGTCACATGCCACATTTAAAAATAGCCTGTACAATATAAACATGGTTATAGTACTTCCACACTGCTATGTAGATGACTTATCATAAACTCTGACAGTAAGTCGCGTGGGCCAGAAGCAAGTGTTAGAACTGACACTTGTTGATATTCCCCTTAAAGTGTAGTTCAGTAGGCTGACTGATGCTGATGTTAGTCTCTTCTGTGTGGTAGGTCCTCATGACAGGAGGGTGATAAGTGCATCCAAAAACTTAGTCCTGTCCTCTACCTTTAATTCAATTACTAGAAAGGAAGAAAGTAAATAGTTGAACATGTGATAGGTGTATTCAGGTGTAAAAATTGATAAACAGAGCAATTTCTCTATTTATAAAAATACATACATTTGTCAAAAAAGTGGCAACATTCCTGACACAATATTGCTCCAACTACTTAAAATTGCTGTCAGGGGTCTGACTGGTTTCACAGGCAAATTTGGATAGCTAGGGTTTGCTGGAAAGTCAGTCCTGCCCCCTTGTGGTGAATCCAGAAAAGAGCACTTATACTAACAACGCATGGGGTTTTTGATGCCTGGCACACTAGTAAACAATTGTCTTCCACTTACTTGAAGTATCAAAGTGGTCGTGGAGCGTTCTGGAGCTAGTGCTCTCTGCAGCCTTCTCAAAAGCACGACCAAAGAAACTAGAGAATAGAGCATGAAAAGTAAGAATTATGCAATAATTACCTAAATATTTACTTAACTACAAATTATAGGAAAGCATATAACCGTGCTTTCTCAGTCAGAAGGTGAGCATACCAAATAAATGATATTAAATATAAAACATCAACCAAGTAATTTAGCAGATGCTTTTATCCATAGTGAGTACAGGTATTACATAGCAGGTAGGAGTTAAACATCTTGCACAGGAATGTTCAGCCCAGGCTACCCGATGATTGAACCCAAGACCTATTGGCTGGGAGTAGACCATCTTAACCAACCTATGCCAAATTGCAATATTGAGATGGCTTTAAACTAGAAATCAAGCTGCAAGTCAAAGAAAGTCATCTAAAACTAGCATCATAGCGTCTATGCAGAAACAACAGACATAAGCATGTTTCAGCAGGTAAAATGCAAAACAAAGCAGCGTCTTACTTCTTCTTGTCAGAAGTTTCAGATTCTGGGGGTATACCAAGAACAATGACCGTCCCCTTCTCTACGTCCATGGGAGCAGCCATTATCAGAGGCAGCAGCTTACAGCGCTTGTTCCTTGTCTAGCCGACATAAAAACAGAGTAAAAAAAAACATAGTAACGCTAATCACACAGACCCTGATGCTGGACAGCGAGGTGCATGAGGTACTCACAGAACAGACAAAGGCCTTCAACAGGTATTTGCAAAGGAGAGTCAAGGCCATGGGTTTGGAAAATAGCTTCACATCAGGTGTGCCCTATATAGAAAATGGAGACAATACGGTATTGAGAAACAAGGCACTAAAGCATGTACAGTACATAGAACCAGTCGTACAGTACCTCCATGAGGTAGCAATAGAGAAAGGGCCCCTGGGACAGGATAAGGTTGGTGTGGATACAGCTTGCTACAGTCTGTTGGATGGCAATTAGCTTCTTCTTAGCCAGGTCAATGCCCAAGTGTAGACGCTCCAGGTTACTCCTGAACACAGACATACAGAGACACCACGGTATCTTATGATCAATTGGCCTATTTCACAGTGACCCAGAAATACTACTGATGTGGGGTAAACTTTCCTCCCATCTAGCCTGGAAACAGAGAACATCTTAATTCACACAACTTTCACCTCAGTTTATTTGGCTTATTAGAAGTTAGCTGTTATCAGAAGATAAGACGCAAAAATTGCATATACTAAAAAATGAGACTGAACAAGCAGTGTGTGCACCCGCCCACACCTGAGAACAAGTCACAGCCACAACCACTCAAAACCCCTGAGTGGACAGGGACTTCAACAGCTCATTTAGACAGGAAGGAAGATTATCCCTCATTGTTAGCACCTCCGGGTCACTGTGAAATATGTCTGTACAGTACTTCTGATGATTTTAAGCAAACTGCACAGCCACAGAAAAACAATCCTCCAGGTATTTTGTGCGCCATTTTGCAGACAATGTGGCTGACGGACTTCTTCTCAGGACTGTGTGGGCATGTACAGATCACACTTGATTGACATCTGCCTGACTCCCATGTCAGTTTCAGTGTAGCATCCATTAGGCCGGGATAGCATACACCTGCTTTGGTCAGCAGTGTCAGAATAACTCTGCCCTATCTAATCAGAGTAATTAACTGAAAATATATGTGAGGGGCCTCCAGGGGATTACAACACAACTCACTGCATTTCTTTAAAAAATAAATAAATAATAATAAATAAAAAAAATACAGGACACACACACACACACCTGGAAAGGCAGTCAAGGGCCTTGATGAAATTGTCACTTGCACTCTGGTCTTTCTCAGTACTCTCCAGCAAGGCAGAAGCGCCATGCACAATGTCATTGGCGAGGAAACGGTTCTTAAAACCAAAGTGCACACCAAACGTCTGAATGCGGATGTCTTTCATACTAGTGGAAAAAGCAGACAATACGGGACATTTTCCCCTAAAAACACGTATTTTGGCAGATTTGATTGGATTTTTTTTTTGATGGTTTTCCAGCAAGCTCAATGACCTTCAGAAGGACTGAATTAAAGACTGTTAATCAATTGTGTTTCCCCTCTTCTGGATTCTTACCCGTATTTATTAGAAGACTCTTCGATGACCTCCCGTAGGTTCTCCTTTATTGACATATCCATGGAGTTGAATTTCTGACGCACCTGCTTCAGAGGTAGACTGCAAAAGGGATAAATAAAGCGGACTGAGAAGACTCATCTGGGCCACCATGCACATAGAGCGGAGCTACTGTAGACAGGGTTTTTATTGCAGACTCAGATTAACTCACCCCATATCTGCTAGGAATTCCTGAAGTTTCTTTTGCCCATTTAAAGACCACAGTTTGAAGTTGCAGGAGGTGTAAGAGGAGTTACAGATGCTCTCGTAGAGGGACCAGTGCTGGTAGAGCGTTAGACGTAGGCTGGGATAGAGTTAAAGGATGCCAACGCTGTGATGGCGGGGGCATATATATAAAACACAATCATATGTATACGATTACAGTATTAAAGTTGGATGGCTGAAGGATACTCGTATTCAAAGGAGATCCTCATACAGTCGATGGAGAGGGAGTTCTCCTCGTCCTCATTTCTGTGGTTATGACGGGAAACGTGGCGCTGCATTGTGGCAATGTCTGTCACATACTTCATACTAAAACAGAAAAGAAATGGTACATACACTGCGTGCGAGTCTATGCACGTGCTAACACTATTGTACGCATCTTACAGCTTGTGAAACACACAGCGTGCTACAACAGTGAATGTGACCAGTTATTTTTTGTAATTAGGAAATTCTTACTGTGTGATTTTGTCATGAACCCACTGGTCTGTCAGTCCAATAATGGCCCACCTGAAAAAAAAAAACATCAATAAAGTGTCGGTTTTATATTGGAATAGACAGCGAAGATTGTTACGTCACAAAAGACACAACAAATAGCTTACCAAAGCATATCTTTGGTATCTTTGGTCAACACCCATGCCAGTTCAAATATCACCATTGAAGCCTGGAAGGTGAAACAAAAACATTTTATCCATATATAGCCAACCTGGGCTTTAGCCTGGAAGGGATTATGTACTCACAGAAGTCCCATGGTATTCATACTGCTCATAGTCAAACAGGATCTCACGTCTGTGGAATGAGCAAAAATAATTGTCATAATCAAGTTGACAACCAACAGTTTTCAATATCGCAATGATCTCCTGGGACAAAACCTGACCTGCGTGCCTCCCACTCCCTCTTCGCACGTTGCCTTTCAATTCTCCTTTCCATGGCTCCCTACGGTCATGTGATCACAAGCAGTGTTACAGTGCTGTCCAGATAGCAAGACTTAGCTATAGTCACAGCATATGATAATCCCAAAAATGTACCTCATCAAATCTTCTGCGTTTCCCAGAAGGCTCTGAGCCTTCATCGCTCTCATTCCCAGAGTCACCCCCTTCCCCCTCATCATCTTCATCACGGAAAATGTCATCGTAAGAGGGGACGCCCAGGTCATCATCTTGTTTTATAAGCAGCTTTATCTGCAGAAAGAAAATATCTGACCCAATGCTACAGTGTGTGGGTTATACATATTTGAGCAAGGTTTAGGTGGCCCGATTTGAGTTTTGTGCTAAAAAAGGGGCAGGCAAAAAGTAGACAAACACTATGGGGTTAAGAGTTCTAGACTACATGTAGCACAAATCCTACACACCCTTTCCTCTGACATCTCTGTTGTCCAAATACACAATATGGCATACTCAATGAGAACAAACATCAGATAACTTTATCCCTGTGGCTGACCTGAGTGTCATTGTAGACATTGACTACATCCACAGGCCGATGTGTGTCACAGATGAAAAAGACTGAATCTTCATCAGGCTGCAACATCTCCAAGAGATCGACATTGGCCCCACAGTTGACAAGGACAAAATAGTGGAACTACAAGAAAGCAATTGTCATGCTTAGTAGATATACAATACTAATTATTTAATAATCTTGATTGAGGCAAAGGTTGTTCTGGTGAGCAAACTTTTCATTACCTGCTCTTTGTGCTCCAGGAATGCAGTGCCAAGCTCCTGCCAGCCTGAAACTGGCACCAATGTGTATTGGACCTGGTCACAGTGAAAAAGTGCCTGTAAAAAGTAAAACAAACTTGTAATAATTGTAGTTCAGTTCACTGACATAAAACGATTGGAAAAAGTGTTTCACTGTGACAAGTCATTCAATTATTAGAACGCCCAGCGTCATCACTGAATAATCTAAAGATAGGAGTTAAGAGGAAACATTAACGTACTGACAAGGTGAACGGGACTGAATTTACTAAACAACATACTACCTGCAATATTTTACAAGCACAGAGAGCGTCGATGTCTGTTGCAACCAGGAGGGCGACTCTCTGAAAGAATTTGAAAACAGAATGTTAACCTTGACTCTGCAGTTATCACAAATAGTCTCCCAAGGGTTAGCTAGCTAACGTTAGCATACCCAAATTCTTACCTGGTTGATAACAGCATCATAAAACTCCTTCTTTATGTCCGTTACAAACATTTTTAAAAACGTATATTATATATAGTGTTTAAAACGTATTTTCGGGAAAGCATAAAAGCAATAAAATACAGTAAGCAACACGCTCCAGTGCTGTCTGTGTCCTTTAATGCATTAGAGTTCCTTGTTAGAAATATCGCGCCAAATCAACACGTCACGTCCAACTAATCACGTGTTCAAAAATGGACCAATAATGTCAATGTGGCTGGAATAAACAAACCAACAAATACTAGACAACAAAATTCACCCGTCTGCATTATAATAATAAAATACTTAATTTTCCCTGTTTCTAACCTATTTTTCTCCCTGTAATTTTGGCTGTTTTGACACTTTTTTAAAACTTCTTTGTACAGTGCTTTACAAATGTATAAATGTATATTATAAAGCACATTACTAAATAAACAGTACTTTGGTCCAGTAACGATGATCATACAAAAAAAGTGACTGGAAAAAGTAAGTAAATGTGAAAAGTTTATTTTTTCGAAACATGTATATTGAACAAAAGTTTAATTGAAAACATCACCGCTTATACGATATAAATAGGCACATATATATTAATACAAGCCAAGGAAATAGTAGATTACATTAGTAAAGTTTAGTTCTTTAACAACGGTAGAAATATATTGGTTTTAAAACCTAGGAGATCATAATGCTGAGCACTATGATTATCTTTAGAAGTGGAACATGCAAAATGATGTCTTTCATATGTAGGCTACTTAGCAGCAGAATGCAATAAAGATTTTATGTAGGGAAAGAATGTGTGAAATGAATACATTAACCCTAAATGTGACTTCCGCTATAGTGTTACAAATACCAATCTAACCAAGAACACGTCTCCTGTCAAGTAATAGTGTCACACTCAAGAGTTAACACATATCTAAAACAAACTAAAATTCAAGTAATCTATTGCATGCCCAAAATATAAGTTAACATCCCTGTACATTACCTCATAAATAATATAATAAAGTACATTGACCAATAAAAACTGTCCATAAAATTGCTTGGAACATTCACAGTTTACTTAACACATCAGCCTTCGCAAACTGGTCCCTTTCCACTCAAAGGATTAAAAAAACAAATGTGCCTATGAAAACCATCACAATTTAGATTGTAAAGATTCTAAATGTGAATGATGAAAAAAAAGCAACAAGTCTCATTAGACACATTATACAGAGATATACAATTCTATACTGTAATTATGATCATGACATCATGTAACGTGTGAAGAACTCATATTTGCTTAATTGAAAATCAACCCCAAAGTAATGTAGTAAACAAAGGCACACATTATTCTGTTCTATATGTCAAATCATTTGGTCCAAAATCACTGTGATCAGACTGCTTTTGCTGCACACAGTAATAAGCAAAGTGCTTAAATCCATCAAAACAAAACAAAAAAACAAGTAAATCTACCATTCCACTTCCCGAGGATATGGCAATGAATTTTCACAACAGAAAGGTTAAAATTACATGAAGACAACGCTCATTGGGCATATCAAACTCAACCATACATTTTAGCTCACTGCTGAAGAAAATTGTAAAAAAAATAACTACCAACTGTGCCAAGAACATAATAGAATTAAAAACCTCCACAGCAGAAACACTGGGATGTTAGCACCAGGTACCTGAAAGCCTTAAATCTGGCCCTACCTACACAGGTTTTTCCAAAAGGTCTGGTTCTATTTAATTTTAACTTTGCTCCATTGGAAACCAATCCTATTTCTAACCCCAGAACATTAAAAGAGACGTTTACTGGACTTTTGGATCTACTGGACTAATGCAGTTCGATGGGTAACTGTTAAAACCATGATCAATCTTTTTTGAAAAGAGGAAACTGGTAGTATAGTCATATGTCGCTTGCTACAATATTGCCTGTTTACAAACGGTTACATTTTAGATATACGTTTTTTGAAGGCTTAAACCGTTGCCCAATAAACTGCATTATAAGCCAAGTGAGAAGCATCCGCAGAATGTTACGTTTTAATACTAAACTAGTGCTGCACAATATTATAAATGGTAAGAAACAACCTTTTAACGAGGACTGGGCTGGAAAAAATCTTTAAACTGTCAACAGTTATGGTTTGGGTGGGATGGAACAAGGAGCTAGTTTGCTGTAACAGAACAAGACCTACACCTGAGACCATTGTCTTCCGCTTAAGCCATAATCATTTGGTACATTGTGGTCCAATCTACTACCAAGACAGTGGGCAGGAACTTGATTTCAACTGTCCTTGCAATGAAAACATTGCAAAAAAGTGTTGACATGAACATCATAATGGATACAGAATTAGTGTACTAACTTTAAAAGATGACATTTTCTGCAAAGTCTGTACATAAACATGGAAAGACATTCAGCTTTTGGAAGACAAAGGTTCGAAGCAAAACACCGCAGAGGCTAAGAATACAACGCAACAGCTTTTAGATAAAACCACTCCACAAATTGTTGTAAAGTGGGAATCTGAATACAGGGTTGCGTATAAGAAAAAGGACAGCATAGTTGAGGCAGATTCTTACTGGCAGTGAACTATTTGCATTATTATGCGCATTCTAAGTGAACTATTTGCATTATTATGCGCATTTTAACGTTCTGTGTTCTATGTGTGCTGTACATACAGTGAGGGAATGTGTTTGTGGATGACTGCACGACCCATTTACAAGCTATTTAGGCAAGGAAGAATTAATTAACCGGTTCCATCCATTCTACAGAGGAAGAATATAATTGGAGTTGTCTAGCTTGCGTTCTTGGGCAGCAGGCACAGTCTCTCTGTGACGTAGAGGTCTATGGCAGTCGGGGTCTTGTAGTGGTGGATAGTGCTGTCGGTAGCACAACCAGGCAAACACAAAACCCAGAAGAGAACCTACTAATACATCTAAAAGGGAAACAAACAAACACACACACACACACACATACACACACACACACACAAAGTTACGGCATAGATTTAAAAATGCTGACACCTATTTTAGAAATCCATGGATACAACAACATAAGCATTCAATAATAACCCTCGCACCCTCACCTTGCCAGTGGTGTTTGTAGTCACAGGTTCTAGAGAGGGCGATCATGGATGCAATGAGCAAAGGGGTGAGAAAGGCACACAGCCTCCATGCTTTGCCCCGGCCCCCTGTGTTGAAGCACCGAAGTTTGCCTCCTATATATAGTGCTGTGAAGCCCAAGCCTGCAAAGGCAACTGTGAGGAGTAAAGACGAGCAAGAGAAGAGTCAGAAATAACACTGTTTAGAAATGGTGTAGACACTAAATGACTGCACTAGCATGAAAAGCCCATAAAATGTTTTCTCTCTCTCTCTCATCTGAAAGAGCATCTCAAAGTGTGAGCAACAGTGCTCACACTTTGATCCCTTACAACTAAAAAATAAACAATGACCTTTGTAATTTCCCTAAATCACTTTACACTGAATGTGTGATTAGCTCTGAAAGCTTCCCAAGGACATAAATATGTTTATATAAAAAACATACAGATTATCCTTTCTAAGAGAACTTCAGGGTTTAATTGAATGTACTTCTCTCCATGCACGTACTACAGAGACACTCCTCAATTTGTGTCTCGGATTACCCTTGTGGTTGAAACCAGCATTACATAAACATTGTTTTTAGTTTTTAAAATTGAGATCACATGCCCCTCCCCATACAGATGCCCACACTCTTAAGGACAGGTGTGTTTCAAAGTAAACACAAAATCTAGGGTTCTGGGGATGCTGTATTGCCACTGAGAAACGGCCTCAGAATATTACTTAAGTAAAATTTTAGCAGAGGCTTTTACTTAAAAGCTACTTAAGAGTGAGTTGAGCTAGGCTTACACCATTCTACAGCCTCCCTTACAGCCATATGAACTTTCGTTCACAGTTGTATTTGCACAGTTGAGGCAGACATTTTGGATAAAGGAGTTGAGGAGTGTACCTTTAAAAGATCATTTCAATAATTAAAAAAATAATAATCACCATAATTATAATAAAAAGAAGAATTTAAAATTCTTGAAAGCATCTGCCCCCTCCCCCCAAAAGCACTCCATCCAAAGTCTAGAGTCACTTACACGAAGAGTGTCCACTGGGGAAGCTCTTCCTGCCTTCAATAACTACATCTGGGTCTCCACTGCAGTGCATCTCAATGTTCATCTGTCCGTCCGGGAAACAGCGGTAGAAGAAGTCTGGTCGTGGCCTAAAGCAGGAGAATTAAGCATTAAGAACACAGGCATGCTTTTACAGCTCGTAGACTGCATAGCATAGCATAGCTGTGTTTGCTTCCATTAAAAACAACTCACCGGCCAACCACTAGCTTAATGGCATTGGTGAACACTCCATTGAGCACCAATGTCAGGGTCACAGCTGTAGAAAAGAGCAATACAAAGAATAGTGTTTATCTAATCCAACTTCTACATTGTCCACTTATTTTATTCTGCAATGCTCTGTAACGCAATGTCCCGTATTGTAGCATTCTGTCACTGACTTTCCTCGCTCCACTTGTCCACACAACTACCTGTGAAGTCCACACACCCAGTGACTTGTGTGCGTGTGTGCATCTGTGTTTCACATCTTCTTGTCTCTTCTCTGTAGCTGCTTAAACACATTATATTGAAACAAACCACGCACTTAGCCTTACCCAGCAAGGCTTCCTTCAGATCTCCCCTATCCACCTTCTTCAGAAATGTAAAAAGCAGGATGACTATCAGTGGGACGAAACATGCCACACTCTGAAAAAATAAATAAATCATAGAACAGATAGTGGGACTTTGAACTGTAGAGCATCACATTTTAGATGTTCATGAATGTAGAGGCAGTATATCTTGACAGAGGAATACAGGCTAGAACACACTACTCACAAACATGAGAGAAGTGGACACGTGATCCTTTTCCACACGATGAAACTTATACAACCACATCTCCTCTGCCTGGATTTCACGGAAGAATGGAGGGAGCTGCTCTGTTATACTGAGGATCACATACACACATGTGCACAGAATTTATTAGGGATGTTTAAAACGCAGCTGATAGGACACGTCATGTGTTGTCACTAGTGAAATACTAAACAAAAATCATACTCACAGGAAAATAACTAAAAGCACCATTCGAATGGAAACTTCGGAAAGAAAAGCACGCAGGAACCTCCGCTTCATTTTGTTACTTGGAATAAACTTTAGTTTTAGTCCAACATAATAAATCCACCAGAAAGCTTTCCTAGATTAGGAGAAAATAATAAAACGTCAGTGTTTAGCGAGATTGGAAAATGAATCAGTTCTGATTAGGAGATAACACTAAACAGACACTGTGCAGTCGCCGGTGCCACTGAACTTTCTATCGCTAATAAACCACCCACATTTCACACAAAGGTTAAAATTAGGCTGCAGTCAGTCTTCACAGTCTGCAGTTATATTTAAGAATTGCTGTATGAAATGCCCTTTTAGCACTATACAGAACAAAATGAGACGCTGGTGTTAGCTGTATGTATAGTTAAAACAAACACAAAGGAGCAAGAAGATTAGCATGCTAGCAACATACAACATCTGTCAAAAGCTACATCTGGCCTGGATTCATTTCCGCAAATTAGAGTCTGATTTAACTGTGACTGGTACCAACCTCAATTTAGACTTTTATGTCTTTCCCATCATATTGGACGTTTTAACCTGGATTATGCCTAGAATCATAGATTTACACCAGTGGGACTAACACGATTGGATTTGAATTCGCTTGCATTAGTGACGGCACCAGGATGCCACGGTGGATGAAACCAGGGGTGAAACCAGAAAAGCTACAAATACTGGCACCGTCACTTCTGGTTTATTATTTTCAAAATAAAAGTTTGTATAGCTACTGTACAAACCACGGTATTGCTATAAAAGCATATGAACGGCGATTTTCCCTTTCATTTTATTGTTCCAAGGACGATGTGAACATAAATCAGATATTTTCTAATATGACTATTTTTGTGTTTACTACACTTTAGAAAAATTAAGTAATAATTCTAAATATTAAAGAATTTAGGATTTATACAGCTACTTAGCATTTTTTTTAAATTCAATTAGATGAAGTATGTTGTCGCATAAAATGAGATCCATTAGCATTTCCACGTGTAATCCACCGATTTGATTGCAAGTTCTCTCAACACATTTTAAACTATGGAAACGTTGACAGCTAAGACAAGTTCTCTGGCCATGTAAAATTGTAGAGTTGCCATCTAGTGGTAGAAGTATGTGCATTTTTATTTAAAGTTACATTCTGTTATTTATAACTCATTACAACAAATATTTAAAAGGGTACAAAACAATCTAAGGCAGTTTCACTGAGACAGAGTACAGCTTTATTAAAGTCAATCTTCAGGCATGTCTGAACTCCTCAAACTCAACTTCAGAATGAAAAGACAGAATCAATAGTCTCAAATAAAAAGTCATGTACAAAAAGTGTTGTCCCAACAGTCACACAAACACATTTAGAAGCAGAATTGTACAGGCACGCCACAGTAACAGATCCTATGCAAGTTCAATGCAAACTATTTACAAGTCTTCAACAATATGCAATATGCAATAACACAGGTTGACCAGTAATCAACATGGCATTTGTGTTCATCCACTGTTTAATTGAAGAAACACCAAAAGAGATAGATATGACCCCAGTTAGATTTACTGTTAGCAAATTTACTACATGTAAAAAGATGAGTGCTTGTGAAACAGTTTTTTTGTTTTTTTTATACAACACAAGTTCTCCTCTGACACCATGTAGTAATAAAAAAATAAGTAATGACAGTAACATTGCACAAAAACCAAAAGACATCACAGTAAACTGAAACATACCATCCTGACATGGGGGCTTTGTTTGAAAGTATGTCTCAAAACGTTTGCAAAAATTCAAGACATTTAGAAAAATACATCTCTTCAAGCTTGTGAGGTTCCTCTGAATAAGAACCAACATACCGTCTCCTCAAACATGTGGCCACGACACAAAAATGAACCAGCAAAACATAAAAGTTACATTATATACCATATTAAGTGAATAAAATGACGACACATATTGCGACATTAAATTAGGCATACACAATACTGTTGCTCTAACAGCTGAAAAGGGCAGAAGATGAATGCTGATTTTAAATTATGTCTCACTGGGACAAAGTTATTCACGTTCAAGTGGTCTGGAGGTGCAAAAATAAAGGCTGTTCGGTAATGCAGAATCTCTGTGCAATAGGGGAAAAAATAAAAAAATACCACCCATTTGTTTTTTTTGTTTTTTTAATTACAAACTTCCCCTACTAAACCAAAATGGTTTAAACCAGTGTCTCCTCTTTTACTGGTCATGTTGGGAGCACTTAAAGTAAATGTTTGAGACCGGATATACTATTACGAGTAATGTACGAGTACATGGCCTGATATTATCTAACATATGAAAGCTGTAGATACACGTTGAGTCTACTTATGTGTGCGAGTATGTCGTATAAAACGTAATACACTAATAAATAAAATCTAGTAGAGACTTTAAAAAAAAAAAATCCAAGTTCAGGCTGTCGTCTTGTAATTGTACTCGGTCACACAGGTCACTTTGAAGAAGCATCTGCAAAATTACCCAACTGTAAAGGTGCTTTGATTTTGGAAAATTATAAAAGAAATCAAAACAATTAATCAATTTTGTTTAGTTATCAGCATCAGTATTAGGCGATTATGCTTTGGAGGAAATGCAAGTTAACTGAATCACAGCACCAATTAACCCAGTTTTCAGATGGCTGAATTTGGACTCTGATCTGCTTGGGAGCCTTTGAGGACGGAAAACGCGCACTGGAGAGCTAGCATAGGCGCACAGGCTTAGGTATGATGGTAAATGAGCTTTTTGTTGTTGTGATACTCAAGCTGATGCTGAAGACAGCTAAAAACTGCTCTGAAAAGATTTTTTTTCCTTTAAGATGACACCGATAAGGTGAGTCAAGATACAGGTCAATGAGCAGCTGCGGTTACAAATGTGGAATCATTACACAGATTAGAAAAACCAAACCTATGCAACGAATACATATAAAATTAAGTATTTAAGTGTCCAATTCCCCCCCCATGGTCTGTTTCGCTTAAACATTGGTGAAGAGGGAGATGACCTTTTAAAACAGAACTCGACGGTATATAAAATATGGCGGAATAAATACAAAAAAATGGATTTGACAGATGAGTGATTAAAAACACTGTACATTAGGTAACATTATTTGTACAATATACTCAAGTGCGGTATAATAAGGTTTCCTACTTGATACAAAACCTAATTGCTCTCAAGGTCATTGAAGACAGGTGGAGGAAAGAAGACCAGCCAAGGTTAACAGTGAGTTGTGTTCACCATACCTTGGGTGACAC
The DNA here is from genome assembly GCA_025447815.1 of Percopsis transmontana. NCBI lineage: Eukaryota > Metazoa > Chordata > Actinopteri > Percopsiformes > Percopsidae > Percopsis > Percopsis transmontana. The sequence goes on from JAOEHI010000024.1 coordinate 904,089, forward strand.
CAGTTTGCCTTTCTATAATGGTAGGAAAGGCTCTCCCGCCAAGTTGGCAGTCATTCAAAAACGGACACATTTCCCAGAACTGTATCAAATGCTCACAAGGTTTCCTTGTTTTTTCGTTTTTTTTTTTTGAGTTACAACACAGTTTAAATTCAGCGTTACTACAGAAGAGGTATCCATTTTTAAACATGTACACATATGTTATTTTATGTACATTTCTGTGTATGTATGACCTACCTAAGGGGTGTAGCGTTAAGCCGTGTGAAAGTGCTTCAGAAAAGTTTGGCAAAAACCCCCAAAACAGACATAAACAAACCATTACCAGTCACAGTACATATTATTACTGAAATTAATAACTTCATAGAGCAGTAGTGACTACAACAGTCTTTGTAAGCGGATCCTTTAAGGCCAACAAACGATATTTCTACTGCACCGGTGATCATAAACCGGGCCCCATTTAGTCATGTCAACTGGAACAGTAATTGTTAAGAGAAAATATGGAATTGTGCGGGGAGGAAGGGGAGAAGAAAGAAAGAAAAAACAAAACAAAAAAAAAAATGTCTTCTTGTTGAAAACAAAATGCATATAGCTTTTCGTTCTTACAGGAACCATTGGAGAGGCAACATGATGTGATGCACAGATCACTGCTATGTCTGTCCTTTTTTTAGTAACAATAATATGCGCCAATTATGTACACAATGATGAGTCATACTGGCAATATGAAAATCACAAGTACTTTTGTAATGTCATACCATTACACTATATACCATTATATTTCACCTTAATAGGACTATTTTCACAAGGTATTGTGTAATGTTTAACAGCTAATCAAACGAACATAATACACCACTCACCAAGATGAAGTGAGAGAATCTTCCTGTAAACATTAACAAACATAGATACTGTATATAATTATATTCATCTATACTCTTAAGGATTTTAAAACCCATGTCTAAGGAAGGTTGGAATGTAGTATGGTCCTGAAAATTGCACAACTGTCTTTTTTCCCCCCGCCCTCCTGTCCTATCCAAGAAGAGCTCAACAGAACGACTCCCAGCTGGAGTAATGGGTGGTTGTACAGAAGTGGGGAGGGGCCGGCGTCGTGCGCTTCCGGCTGTGCGCGCACGTGTGTGTGTGTGTGTGTGTGAGGTGCACAGCTCACAGCAGCTAATCCACGAGGTGAGAGCGATTTGACGGACACGTTCAGGCTCGGGGGGGGGGGGGGGGGGGGGGGGGGGGGGGGGGGGGGGGGGGGGGGGGGGGGGGGGGGGGGGGGGGGGG
>JAOEHI010000024.1:907195-926653 GCA_025447815.1 Percopsis transmontana
CCCCCGCCCGCTCGCCCGCCCCCCCCCCCCCACCCCCCCCCCCCCCCCCCCCCCCCCCCCCCGCCGCCGCGGGGGGGGGGGGGGGGACAGACAAGAGAGAGACGTGCCGTCAACGCAAAGACCTGTCACAGTATGTTGTTGTCGTGACGTCCATCGTGTTGAGGGTGCTTCCATACCGTAGGCTGCACCCCCAGGAACCCGGAGCAGTTCTCTGCTCCACAGTGGCAGGACGTCTTCCTGTTTCCCACACAGTACATGTTGTAGTTGAAGGTCAGCTCAGTGCCTGATAGGGGCGAGAGAAATTGTAGATCTTATTCAAAATACTACTGCTCACCTATAAATGGTTTAGGGCCAATACATTACTGAAATGCTTTTCCAATATGACCCCCCTAGATCCTTTAGGTCTTTGGGACATGTCTGTTAAATGTCCCCAGAGTCAAAACAAAACATGGAGAAGCAGCATTTAGCTACTATGCAACAAATAGCTGGAATAAACTTCAAGATTTGAGAGTTGCTCCAACACTGACCACTTTTAAATCCAGACTAAAAACATTTATGTTCACCATAAACAAAGCAAGTCTTGCACTTTGATTTTTACTATGCTGTAAAACATATTGATTTTATTCTTTTACACCACCGAAGGCCACAACGAAGCGCACAGACAACTTTTTAGGGATAGCCTACAGATCCTTTCTATGGCAACAACCTTAATAGATAAGCATGGACACACTGACACTCGTCACCATCTATATCAAATCGATCCAGCACAACAATATGGCCAATGCATGGACCAGCATCACTAAGGTGCGATGATGAAATATGCTTTCACTCACCAAAGTTGAGGGCTCACTTGAAGAGAAAGGTTTTGCCCTAACAGTCAGCCACTTTTTCTTCGAAAACCACTCCACGTTCAACCTACGGTTACTTTTACTAGCAGTTTGAGTGATGACAATATCCCGTGGCTGGTGGGCACCAAGGCGCTTTAATTTCAATTTCTCCTCCAAATGAAGTTTAGACGAGCACAGGTTTTAAACCAAAACATGTGCTGGACTATGAAATGGAAATGATCACTTTCTAAAGTTAGCTGCCGTGAGCTAAGCTAAATTAAGTCTCCCCTTGCTCTTCTTGCCGACTAATGTTGGCGCCAGACAGACAGATGGCCAATACAACTCTGAAAAACGAAATTACGCTGTAGTGGGGCTACGGGCTGTCAGCCCCACTTGTCAAATTCGTGTGATTACACTGAATACAGTAACACTCTGAGCAAGTAATATTTTCCAACGTACACATTGCATTGTGATGAGAGAGGGGCTAGCCTCACTTTCATGTCACCGTAAACCCAGACTCGCAAGATGGTCTCGTGAGGGTACCATCCTATTGCGGACACGAATCCATGCACAAATCGAGAGAATGCAATCTGAAGCAGAAAGGCAAGGACCAAGAAACGAACTAAAACTAAAACCCTAACACAAATTTAGGAAGATGCTATATACTTATTAGACGGTGCTTGCTTTTGTGTGTGTCAGCTTGATCAAGTGTAAGTTTAAAAAAAAAGAAAGAAAAGAAGTAAAGATATGCTTATGGACTTACTGCTATCTAAAAGTCAGACGGTAAAAATAAATAGTGCAGGGATGGAGTTGGAAAGCAGCGTGCCAAACATCCCTGTTAGGATCGAGTCTGACTTTTTTTGTTGTTGTTTAAAAGGGACACTCCTCAATTTGTGTATGGAATTACCCCCTGTGGTTGAAAGCAGTAGAACACAATGTATTCGGGTTTTGAAACAGAGAACGCATGCCTCTATGACTTCTAAATGGTTGTCACTCATCTCTACCCCTCCCCCAACATCCAGGTAGAAAGTTGTGTTTCAGTTCTGGTGCACAATGGACCTATAGCCTTTACTTTGCTAGATCGTAGAAGTCAGGTACTTCTGTCTCCAAAAGTTGTGTACAGCCTCTTGTGATATACACTCACCGGCCACTTCATTAGGTATTCTATTTCAACTGCTCGTTAAAGCAAATATCTAATCAGTCGATCACTTGGCAGCAACTCAATACATTTAGGCATGTAGACATGGTGAAGACCATCTACTGAAGTTCAAACCAAGTATCGGAATGGGGAAGAAAGGTGATTTAAGTGACTTTGAATGTGGCATGGTTGTAGGTGCCAGACGGGTTGGTTTAAGTATTTCAAAATCTCTTGGGTTTACAGAGAATGGTCTGAAAAAGAGGAAAATATCCAGTGAGCGGCAATTCTCTGGGCGAAAATGCGAGAGGTCAGATGAGAATGGCCAAGCTGGTTCGAGCTGATAGAAAGGCAACAGTAACTCAAATAACCACTCGTTACAACCAAGGTATGCAGAAGAGCACAACACGTCGAACCTTGAAGCAGGGAGGGATATTTTAAATTGCACACTTTAGGCCCCTTAGTACCAATTGAGCATCGTTTAAATGTCTCAAACTGGTTTCGTGAACATGACATGAGTTCACTGTACTCAAATGGCCTCCTCAGTCAACAGATCTCAATCCAATAGAGCAATCCATTCCACCACATCCAATTGGGATGTGGTGCAATGGGAGATTTGCATCTTTGATGTGCAGCCGACAAATCTGCAGCAACTGCGTGATGCTAAATTTCCATATGGACCAAAATCTCTGAGGAATGTTTCCAGCACCTTGATGAATCTATATCACAAAGAATTAAGGCAGTTCTGAAGGAAAAAGGGGGTCCAACCCAGTACTAGCAAGCTGTACCTAATGACACGGCCAGTGAGTATAGTTTTGACAGCCGCCATTGTTCCTTTAGTCAGCTCTGCTAGTTTTGTCAGAGTTAGCAACAGTAACTAAGGGGGGCAGGGCTTAGCAATAGGTTAATTGAGGAGTGTACCTTTAATTCAGATCTCATTCATGAGTCAGTCTTTTCCTCTTGTAAAAATGTCTTTTCAGAAACAGCATTTCTCCGAGCTAGATCCATGTACATGCACTAGATCGGATGTACCGTATATGTAAAAACGTAGGGCTTTCCTAATGTTTTTATTGTGCGTGTCCGTGGACTTACCAGCCTCAATGTCACAGAGCGTGAAGAGTCCTATGCGTACGTCCCCATTGACTGTCCATTTTTGGGTCTCACAGTTGGGGCTGCAGCTGTGGTTCATAAACCGAGCAGAGTTTCCTTTGGGGCCAGCATCGATAACGCGACCCTATTGGAGGAAGGACAAAGGGTGGGGTTTAGACAGATGCGTGCGGCTGCAGACATCGTGTGCATTCCTCACCTCTTGGGCGTGACCTTACCTTAGTGAGCGTGAGCATGTAGAAGTTGGCGACGTGGTTCTCGTGGGCGCGCTTGATTCGTTGCTGGCACTCCTCTGAGTCTATTACCTCTCCCACATATTCTGTCACAAAGTCACCCTGCGGAAACAATGACACATTTACCTACCATTGAACGCGCATACAGAGCAGCTCTGTGTGAAACCACCTAAGGTCCAGAGTATACTTCTGTTTTTTTTTTTTTTATGGGTTATGCATAGGCCAATTTGTGATGCATGCAATTCATTCAAGAGTTTGACGCTGACCTTCTTAAGAGACTGATTGGTCCTGAGACCCCAACCGCGGCCTTCTGTCTTGATAACCTCCGTCTCTGCGTATAGCCGCTTGGAGAATGCCTGGTTCTCACAGCTATCCCCTGAAGGACACACCTGGTACAGCAGCGTAAAGGCTAGCAGTTAGGCAGGACTAAACCTCTTTACCTGTTCACTGTGTCCACTATTGAATGGGTTTATTCATTAATGGCGGTCGGGGGATGACAGACACAGACCTGTGGATGACACTCGCACTGCAACATGCGGTTGAGACACTGGGAGTCAATGTTACAGGGATGCTCGTCCGCTGGTTTGCAGTTGCATCGTGGGATTTCTGAAAGGTCTGCTACATGGAACTGTACCTTCCCCACAGGTTTGTTGGACTGGCAAAATAACAACAACTTAAAATAATTACTGGGAAGTGGAAGACTTTTCAGTATAAAAGGATGTTGTATATAAAGCTGTTGTTGTAAATGGCTATATAATTTGAGGTGGCGTTACCTTGATGAATTTGTAAGGTGGAGGTTTGCGGGAGTTGCGTTCCTGCTCGAGGGCTTCCCGGCTCTCCCTCTGAGCTTTGAGTTCTTGAAACCGCCGAGCCGCTTCTTCTAGTGCTAAAACACACCCACCCCCCAAAGAATAGACATAAACAGCTCTTGCAACTTCATATTAACAACTTGTGTTCCTAGTAACGGCTTTGTCTTGAAATCTCCAAGAAGCATACTGAACAGAAGGAAGCCATAAATACCTTTCTTAAAGGTTTTATTGATGTTGATCTGGCCCGTGACAAAGTTCTTGTCGTTCTCCACATAGGGGAAGACACGGCCCTGGTTTATCCAGTAGTAATCATGGGAACCGAAGAAGAAGACGGGGAAGTCACCAATGTCGTGGCGGAGGCTCTGGATATTGGAGGGCACCAAGCGGGGGTTACAGATCTCTGCTGGCCACCACCTGCAGGGTAGAAAGCCATGGAGGTGTAACTAAGGCTTTGGGGAAAGCTAACTATTTAGTTGTATTACCTTTAGATTAAATATGCATGCACGTCCTTTTCGTAATGTTAGAATTATCTGGGTCATGTTGACGTTTATGCACGTCCACATTTGGGTAGTAAATAGCTACACCAACATGCCCAAACATCCATGCTAAACCACTCCATTTTGGGGATCATGGGTCCAGAAAGTCTGACATCTGCTGGCCTAGAGCAGCAGCCGACAGCGCTCTGCATGTCTGGGCTCACCTGTAGTTTCCCAGCTTGACCCAGACAATTTGTTTGTAGTGCGGCTTCCTCCCTGCTCTGCAGTCACTGCACGACCACGCCCCCTCCGGCATCTCCATCTCTAGACACTCCGGGTGGAACGAGGCGGGGCACAGGTCGCAGCACAGCAGCTTGCCCCCTGTGAGGTGCGTACGTGGTGTGTGTGTGTTGTGAATGAGATCGATGAGCAAAGAAAGAAGTCCACAATTAGACGACGCACCTTAACACTTGCCGATACTCTGAATCTCGTTGGCAGACAATGCCTGAGTGCGTCTAAATACAACTTTGTTGCTGCAAAGTAAAAAACAGGAAATTAGAATTCCCAACATTGAGGTAGGAACATCGAGTGGCGGCCCAGAATGAAGGATCCCTGGTAACATTCTCCATTTTAAAAGAACTCCAGATCATTATAGTACTATGGCCGACAGATATTTATTATTGAGGCTCAGAAAAAGCCCTGCATTGTGACCAGGCAGTTAATATTGAATAACTTCATTTCGTATCTCCCCTCAACATCAACAAAAAGATGGCTTGATACATTATAATGTATGTTATGTAGGTTATGTTGGAGGTGGGGAATATAAGATACCTCCAAAAATGTTTGGGTAACCCGGTGCACTGTGAGATTAGCTCTTCAATAACTGCAGTGGTGGCAGGTCTGACAGACAGATTCAGAGTACGGTACCAAGATCAGTCTAACAGTGAGCACATGCAGTAAAGCGAGGGTTGGAAACAGCCAGCATGTTAACCATAACGGTTATATTCAAAGTAATAACATATTGGCAAAAAGCTGTCATGCGGTCCTGCAAGAAAAGCAAATATTGCATCCTGCACATACCAGATTGCATGGAATCACATTTCAAAAAGGTTCACCATTGGCCAATTATATTATTTTTTCCCCCATTTTTAAAGCAAGAAATTGACATCCTTATGTTGAGATCAAATTGTTGTTAGTAGCTTTGGAGACTTGGAGTCATCATTACAAGTGTTTTCCATTCAATGCTGGCCACAGCGCAAGACGGAGGATATTCAAATTATTAGATAGTTGAAAAAGCAAAACAAATATATCAGTTGCACTCAGCATATCAAAATGAGCTTGAGGCAAGCCTTCGAGTCAAAAAACAAACCTACAGCGCTGAAGCAGATATGCAGCACGCTTCCAGCAGCAAGAAGCCCCACAAATACACCTCATATAACCTAAAGAATTCTGTCTCAATAAGTCAACAAAAGGGTGCTATGGTATGGCTATAACAATTCATTCCTACACCTTAAATTCAGATAGTCAGGATACTGGTCTGGGTGCTCGACTCCCAGCCAAGAGGTCCAGTGTCTCATCATGGGCCTCCCAGCAATACTGTAATATTAATTGTACTCAGTGCAAGTCTTTGGATAAATGTTTCTGCTAAATTACTTTACTAACTGTAACAATCCACTTATTTAATGCTTACCGTATTATTGATCAAGCATTTGTTTCCACTGAAGTAATTATGTTGACATGATCGCTAGCTAAACATCCTAACAACTGTTCAGATACCAGTAGCATAATGTTTTCATGTGCTCAGATTGAACGATTCATAACTGCGTGAAAGCCATTTCATGCCAAGGGTAGCCTAATACATCTAGATATGCAGGGTTAGCAGTAAGCGGTCTGTAGTGAGGTTATTGTGCACCGCTCTTTAAAATGTACTGCCGCTGATCAGTTAATTGAGCACCTCAAGGCTTCAAAATTAAAAGATGCAGAAAAAAAAAGACAATTCAATAAAAACGGGAGCAAGCACAAGCACATACACATACCAGTGGGTCAAGGGAGAAAGAGAAAAACTGTTCAGTTACCTTTCCCAACATTCTTTTTGGTAGCTGACGAAGGAGAGGGAATCATAGGTAATTTCAACTCAGCACGATTTGACTCAGTCAGAAGGTAGTGGGACTTATAGGCATATGAACTTAATATGGTGTCAGTAAGGTCTTGCACTAATAGCCCTACACAAGACAAACAGGAAGAGACGAGGAGTGAGCTGCAATCAAACTACGGTACCCACGATTCCACAATAAAGAGAGAACACACACACACACACACACACACACATATTGTTAGAACACAAGCGAGAAACGAAGTAAAACAAAAAAGCTCATCCTAGCACATACATAGTGGGTTATATGTTGCACTCCACATGGTAAAGGGTCAAAATCAAGTGTTCTTTCCTTGTATTCTGGCTACGTTATCCAGGGTGGATGGAATCTTGAACATGGAGTGCAGAATAATAGCCCACATCATTCACAACATTAGTATTATGATGAATAACAAACATTTCACAGAATTGCTATTCACGAACGACACTTTAACATGGAACACGTGTTATACATGAGATTGTATAACCCACTAACAATAAGTGGTATTCAATTTTAAAGTTAGAATAAAGTATTTGAGCTGCAGATGCGTTACTATGACTGCATTTATTAACAAATGATATAGCCCAAGTGTCTAAACTATCTATACGGAAACTGAAGCGCATGTCCTGTGGAGGCTCTGATTTGGGTTACAAGTGAGAGAAACAACGTCACAAGGTTAAAAGAAAAAAAAGCAAAGGAGGACTCAGTCAGAAGCCGAAAGGTGCTACATCAAGAAGTGTGGAGAAAGCAGACACTGCCCCCACCCTCGTCTCTGCTCCATTTATTCAAAGTGACATACGGCTGTGGTTCTCAACGACGTCACAGATGATGATGTCAAAATGTAATCACTATGAATCACGTTTGTTGGTTGTGGCTCAATAAGGTTTCCAAGCCACTACTTTTAAGTGACAGAAGAAACAGTTTATACGAGCGCACACGGGGGCAAATTAGCTGTGAGCTGCATCCGTCATTGGGTCAAAGGTTGAGAGCCACTGCACCGCACGGCCGCGCCACAGACGGTGCGTTTGCTAACGAGAGGGACTGTGGTACAGGCTTACCTCTGGCACACAGGAAGCACCAGCCCACGTTAATGGGCGAGGACAGCAGGCCGTTTCTCTTCACGCTGCCGTGGCCGCTGCAGACCATGATGTGCTGGGTGAGCGGCATGCTGCCCGCCGCCACGCAGCTGTCGCCCGTGTGGTAGGCCACCGGGCAGCGGATACAGCGCATCATACGGCCTGCATGGGAAAGGACAGGGAGAACGGATAGTGTATTTGTTGGGCAGAGCACAGTAAAGATGGGTCTCTGGTAGGGGTGTAACGGTTCTGAAACAGAGACCGGCTGCAGGTAATGTAACAAAACATTTTTCATTTCACAATTAACACTAGAACCGGAGACTTTTTCTATAGAGTTGCATCAAAACACAACACCAAGCGACGTACATCCTTTTGTTCTCAATAATGTCCCATTAAGGTTCAGTCACAACGTCAGGGGTTTGCGGCACGAGTCTACTGCTCTCCCATTGTATTCTCAAACTAAAAAACGTGAAAAATATCAGAACTTTATTTACAAAGATAGAGAGTTGTGTCATTTCAATTATATACGACACTTAGCACTGAAATGTCATGTCTTCCTAGTCAATGTGTTTGCAGAACACATTGGCCTGTTTTCCCCTGCAAGTTAAACCAGCTAGATGGGAAATTTGGTTATTGAATAATGTGATTGTAATGGTTTCAAATGGCTCTTATAATATACGCAAACATTTTTCAGACAATGTTTAACTTATAGATAGATTAATATATAGAGTAAATTGTGCTCAATGTTGACTGTTTTCTTATTTTTAGACTAGTCTAATCCAAAATCCGCAGATTCAACTAACTATGTTCTTTACTGTTCTTCTCTTTAGTGTTCCAAATTGTTGGTAAATTAATAAAACCAAGACATTTTTCCCCCCGTTTCTTCTTATTAACCAAACCCAAACGGCATGAACAGTGGATTTGGAGAATCGTTACACCCCTAGTCCATATACACACTGCATGGGCGTAAAATAATTTAGTGAAAGTTAAATGAAAATTAAGCAAACCATTGGAGTTTTAAGCACCTTTTTTGCCTTAACATTGCACCTCCAGGGGCAGGATAGTCTAGTGGTCTGGGTGTTTCAACTCCCAGCCAGAAGCATTGGAGCAAGATGCCTAACCCCTACCTGATCCTTATTACTTGCAATTGTACTCACTGCAGGTCCCTTTGGATAAAAGCGTCTGCTAATTGACCTAATTGTAGCAGGTCAGTCTGAAACACTTCCATCTAAAAGTCTAAGATGTAAAGTAAATCTGCTACCAACAAAATGTTATATTGGTAATATTTGGGAGCAGTAGAAAAACACATTAGTTGCTCATTGCGGCCCTAGTGGTCCCTTTCCCACCTTTCACCCGTTTTCTCCTGACCCGCATATTCCTGCCATTGCAAACTAGAGGGATATGAACGCCCTCACCTTTGCTGGCGCGCTGGAGGTCTCTCTCCAGGCAGCAGGTGGCGCAGGTGTGCTGCGGACAGCTAAAGCCTCCACCGGGGCTGCTGGTGGTGCCTGGGAGTTTCCGGACACAGTCCTCATGGTAGAAGCAGCCACATCCAGCCGCCGAGCAGCGCACGACCTCTGTCCCAGCTCCTTTACAGCTAAAGCAAGAATGGTTGCCTAGGAGACAGAGAAGGGGGAAAAAAAAAAAGAGGGAAAAAAAAAGAAGCCATTTTTTGCAGGTGACAAATTGTCAACAGTGCGATTTAAGTCAACAGGGGGCGCCGTGTCTCACCATTTCTACACTCTAAGCAGGTGAACTTGCCGTCGGGTAGAGACGTCAGACCGAGACACTCCAGGTGAAAGTGTCTGTTGCAGTCTCCCTCACACACTAGCAAAGCCTCGCCGTACGCCTCACAGATCTTCACAGACAGAACACACACACACACACACACACACACACACACAGAGACGGTGTGGGGGTGAGCACGACATATACAGCCATGGAAAGAGACCACTGCATATTCTTGTAAATATAATAATAATAATAATAATAATAATAATAATAATAATGTGTTAGTGAGTGAGAGAACCTGGCACACGGTGTCCCTCTTGCCCGTGGTGCTGCCCTGCCGCGACAGGCTGGAATCCACAGACTGGGTGTCCGACGCATCTGCGTCTGCAGCCGCAGGGCTGTCCAGACCCTTCCCGAACAGACTCTGGGAGATAAACACAAACGGTGTTCTACCTGCCTTTCTTTCTCTAGACGGTGCTGAGATACTAGTGTGCGTTCCAAGCCTACCTGGGAGTCGTTGAGGCCTCTAGAGTCAGAATCGGAGGTGTCTCGGTACTGAGACGAGGCCATCTCCACGTCTGTGGAGGCTCGGCTTCGCTTCTTGAGAGGCTTGCAGGCATCTGAGATTTCACTGGCTCCTGTGGAGATGAGAAGTGAAGCGCGTTAAAAAGAAAAAGAAAAAAGAAAAAAAAAGAAAAAGAAGACCTGGGGCGCGACTGCAGACGTCTACCGTCGCGACAAACCTTTCTGCGAGCCCGTCCTTAGCGTCGTCTCAGGAGCCGTCTCCGCCTGTGGGGAGGTTACACACAGGGGTTAGGTTCTAGCAGGATTAGTGGATCCATCTGAGCATGAAGAACAACACTTTGAGGTACCTGTTCTTTCTTGGTCTTCTTCTTGGGTACAGGATCTCCTCTCTCTGACTCAGACCTGCTCCGGACACACCGCCGCTGCTGCTTCCGTTCTTGTGAGCCTTAAGAGAGAACCGACACAGAAAACCATGAATCCTCCCCGTCTCTCTCCCCCCACCCCCGGCCAGCAAACGTATTTCCATGGCGTGACCGTCAATTTCATACCCAGTGGACTGCTGTGGTGTGAGCAGGGGGAGGAGGTCGGCTGGGTTCCTCCCTCCTCGCTCCTGCGGCTGGCGGGAGAGCCTCTCCTCTCCTCGGCATCTTCCTCGCCTTCATCCGCGTCTTCCTCCTCCTCGGGACTGTGCTCAGGTTTTGCTCCAGAGTCCTGCTATAGAGAAGAAACGCCTTTACATGCACCCTCCAAGTCTAGTATTTGTGTCCGTGTGGAATATGCATTGCGTTTCAGTTCAGAATGTTGAAAAGATTCTGATTCTTGACATTGTGAACGGTAGAATAAATGCATGTAAACATTGCACCCACCTCTGGTGAACAGTATCCCAGGTCAGGCTGTCTGACCTCTCCCTCCGACCTCTCCTCCCTCTCTTCTTCCTCTTCCTTCTCTGGTTTGGGCGTGGGGGCTTTCTTCTGCAAGAGAGGCCAGTCGCACTTGGTGATCTCCACGTTCAGCTTCTTCATGGTGATGGAGAGAGGCAGGAGCTTCCGGGCGGCCGCGGTCTTCCAGGCTCTGACGGGCGGAGGGGAGTCCCGACGGGACTCCGCCTCTGAAGCACCGTCATGGGCAGGGGAGCCGGCCGGGCCGGGGTCCCCCCTCTGGCTCTTCTCGCTGTTGGAGCTGCCGTCGCCGGCGTTGGGCACGCTGCACTGCCTGCGGGGCAGCTGCCTGCGGGGGGGCTGGGGCTGCGGCTGCTGGGGCGGCTCCCCGGCAGGCGACGCCCCCCCTCTGTCGTCCTTCTTACTGGCCGAGCTGCTGGAGCGCTGGGTGCGTCTCTCGGCCCTGGCGGCGGGCTTCTTGGCGGGCGGGGGCTGGTCGGGGTCCGGGTCGACGTAGATGAAGGTGTAGTTGTCGATGCGCTCCTGCCGCGTCATCAGGAAGGCGTCCTCGGCGTGGCCAACACCCACCTCCCACTGAGCGCGCTCTCTCTGGGGAATGGGCTTCATCAGCTGGGAGGGGGGGGGGTATATGACAGGAAGGGCAGTGTCAATTACTCGATTACTCTGCTTCTTAAAGTGGAAATTAAGTTATAAAACCTGTTTATTGTTCAGTATCAAATTTTGATTTTAAATTTGTGGGGGAAAAGAACAAAAAAAACAAAAACATACTGATTATACTCATTAATTAAGATGGAAACACTTGGTTCACAACATAATGAAACTTTCAAATAGTTAATTGATTCTAAATGATTAATTTTTGACAATAGGGAATGTGAAGTTGACGTCACGACGCATTCAGTGTGTGGGCCGACGTGCCTTGGCCACAGGGGCCACAGGGCTTGTTGCTTGTAGGCTTCTATTTGACCAAGGAGGTCACTTACAAGACATTGGGTTAATGGACCGGAGGAAAGAACATGCGGGCATAACAGGGATGTGGTATACTGGGACAAACACACAGGGATGCCAAGCGTTTTATCACGTGGTCTAAACAAGTTAAGCATGTTTACTGAAAAGCAAACACCAGCGTTCAGTGCTAAGTAAGCAAGACGCAAGGCCGTCACCCTGGAAACACTGTGTCGCCAGCTCCCACAATGCAACGCAGCTTTATTTACTTAGATTACTACAAAACGCACACAAAGCACTTTGATACTGAATCGTTACGCCGTAACGATCCATACCTTGTGTTTCTCTGCAGGGTTGGTGGCCTTACGCAGTGTCTCGGCCTGTAGCTCGTCAAACTGGTGCTCCCCTTGGTACATGACTATCCTCTTCTCATGGATCCACGCCCGCTCAGCTACACTGCCGAAGAACTGCACATGGTACTCTCTGTGACCTGCATTTCAAACAAGGACATTATTTGAGCACACTGAGCATATTCTGGGTTCATAAAATACTCGGATTTCTGCCCCCAAATCCTCAAACCAATGAGGAGGAGGAGTAGAGAGGAATATGAGCCGCTCAGTAACGCTGGTGTAATTCCACACACAAATTGAGGAGTGTAGCACCTTCAAATATATCTTGTGTGAATAATGGGGCGAAACATCCACTAAAACCAGGCAAGAGCTACACACAGGCATCCTCACCTCTGGTGTTGATGCGGGTGTGGACCTTCATCTGCGGGTCGGAGGAGACCATGCAGGGCCACCACGGGTAGGTGCCCACTTTGGACCACACCAGATCCCCAATCACAAACTCCTTGCAGAAGCCGGTTTCCTGGATGACCGATGGGTGGTGGACCTTTGGAACCTGAGCAACAAACATCATTGATATTATTTATGTACCCGACAGGACCAGGAACACTGCTATGTATAGTGTAGGTACATATGTATCAATCTTGTGACTAGCACACAGCAGATAATGGACCCACACATGTAGGGGAAACACAGCTGTAGCTCATTTCATTAATGTGGGGTTTGCTTGATTTATCCAACAGTGATGGTACTGTTGACCTGTCAATGCTTTCTCATTGGCACACCAAAATCTAACATACCCATTGTAAATTAGCTACAGCTGTGTTTTCCTTACTATACTGTATGTTTGTGGAAAGGGTCCGTTCATACTGTTTTCTGAGCGTGACCAAACCTTTCTTGCCTTTGGTGTCTTTGGCTCAGCTTTGATAACAGTCTTCTGAGGCCTCTCTACAGGTAGTTCTCTTGCCTCAGGCTGGACCTGAGTGTCCTCCGTCTGGCCCATGGCACCTCCCGGGGGTGGCCCCTGGACTAGCCCTTGGTCCAGGCCCTGGTCCAGGCTCTGGTCCAGGCTCTGGTCCAGGCTCTGGTCCAGGCCCTGGTCCAGGCCCTGCTCCTGGACCGGCACCCGAGCGCTCTTTTTCCTCTTCTCTTTCTTGCGCTCATGCCTGCGCTGCATCTGTGTACTACTCTCATTCTTCTGAGACTCCTGCGGGGAACAGAGGCACGGTGAGGTATAACCAGTGGTGTCGTTAGGCCTGGGCGCCGGGGATACAGCCCTGAATGTTTTATGTATATCCCCTGGATCTATTCATCTGTCATTCCGATCATGCATTAAAGCCTTCAAAAATAATACCGTATGAACTTGTATATATATATTTTTTTTTTTAATCTACAGATTTCTGTGCTGAGCTATGCCTTCAATGTTTCAAAATCCGCCTCTGGGAATACCTTCACACACAGATCTACTATATGTATTTCTATGCTATCAACTACAATTCTACTTCATTCATTTCCCTGCCGTACCTGCAGCTCCTGCAGCAGGTCTCCGCACAGCGCAGACTCAAAAAGCTCTTTGCCGTCCTGGTAGGTCTTAATGATCTTCAGCTTGATCTCCGGGGAGTTGGTCTTCTTCAGCACCCCGCTGTGCGCGGTCGATGGGGTGTGGGGCGGCGGGTGCGGGGACGGGGTCCTGTCTAGTAAGGAGCGGGGAGGGCTGGAGGAGGGCAGCAGTAGCGGGGGAGGAGGGGGAAGAGTGTGGGTCATTATGTGTGGGGTCTGGTGCAGGTGATGGTGGGGGGGCAGCGGTGTGGGGCTCTGGGGCTGGGGGTGAGAGTGGGGCTGTAGGTGGTGCGGGTTGGAGTGGTAGTGGTGCGCGTGGTGGTGGTGGTGGTGGGGGAGATGGTGGGGGGGTAAAGGAGGGGACACGGGAGACAGGGGTCTCTCATGGAGGCCCGGGCCTCTCAGCACTGTTCCCTCGCCGGGCATGAGACCGTGCTCTCCGTAGCCCCGTATGGCCCCGTAGCCGTTAGCCGAGCCATTGGGGAACTGGGAATACATGGAGAACTTGGTCTGGGGCTCGTACAAGCCCAGACCTGAGGGGTAACCATTGGAGACCTGGGGCATGTCCTCCGAGGCCGAGGGGGGGTAAGTAAACTCTGCTTCCAGGGCAGCATCATAGGAGGGGCCTCCATCCTCACCCGGATCACTACCGGTGTCATAGGTGCCCTCCTGTCGGATGTTGGCTGAGTCAATGAGCTGAGGGGGTTGCTGAATTGTATTTCCCATGATCCCTTGCATGAAAGAGAAGGAGAAATCCATTGTTGTGCTCCTGCATCCTTAACTGTCTTTTTCTCTGACTGGACCTGTGGAAGGATAGAGAGACAGATAAATAAAAGGACAAACAAACACACACATACTGCCCTGTAAATATGTTGAACATTTAATACATTGTGTGACAAACATTTTCACAAAAGCATGTTGGCAAAAAGAGTTGTACCAGTATACCTATTACATGTATTACTTTTGCAATACTACCACCACCTGTGAGTAGGGTTTCTTACAACTGGGATAAGAAAGTCTTAATACTTCCCAAAAAAAAACTCACTGATTTAACTTCAGATTTCAAAACACTAACCAGGCAGTAACTGACTGACTAGAGTTGTAGTTAAAGCCTTCTATATTTCTGGGTATTTCCCTTAAATTAAAACTGAAGATTTTTAACACAGGATACATCGGCTATATAAACTAAACAAAGAGCAGTTTCCAGTAACTGGTTTTACCTTTAGGCATGTTTTAGGTCGAATAGTAAATGATCTTTCACATTCAAAGCGTAAAATAAACTGTATATTTGGTCAAAGTGTAATTATCAGTCCAGCGATTTAATTTGTGAACACATCCAGGCGGCTTTCAACACGATGAATATCGGGAATGTAAACATCATTTAGTATGTCATCTAACGTGCACCACAAACATGAGCCGTTTTATTTTATTCTACATTCATTCAAACATATATGCATTTTTAGAAATGTTCTCATACGTTTGAAAATGACTGCGCAGACGAGATGTTTTCACTGAATGATCTTAAAACTGCGATCTACAGTTGCTAGCCTTCAGCTATCTGGAATTAGCAGGACTGTCCAGTAAAATATACAGCTATATTTTCCCTTTACAAACATGTATCAAAAGAAGATATTATACTAATCTATGCGGACCCATGACGAGAGGCTACACGTAATGTTTTCCATTTATATGCAAGACAAGAATCCCAAGATGAAAAGGAAGCTAACGTTAGCTATGCTAAATTGTTGCCAATATGGCTGCCTTTGCCCCTTTAAATCAAATTGTCGAGCGTGATTATACCTCTATCACTGGTTAGAGTTTTTTTTTTTAATAAACAGAGACTTAGCTAAATGCATCAGTTCAATGGCAGCAGCACGCGTATCGTTAAGAGAGAAACAGAGCACACATATGCTGGGAGTCGAGAGATGCAGTGAAATAAAATGTCAATACCTTCAGCGTGTCCCATTCTAAACACATACGCCAGGCTTCACCGTTTCCTCGTTCAATCTATATAAAATTTTAAAATAAAAAAAAATCGCGAAGTATTGGTAGAGCGCGAACCTCTTCCTTATATCGCAATATGGGCAGCTGGATTTACGGGAACTAATCGCTACCAAATCTCACTGCTTGACGCTTCCTGAATCTGTGGTCTGCTGTATAGCATTTCGTATGTACACCCCTCGCCCCCTATGGAAGGCTTTTTAATATCTCTAGCTCCCTCTTCCTCTGACTAACAAAAGCCCCCTGGTTTGGGCCTCGTCGGTCTCTCCGCTCAGCGCCAAATCACAAGCTCCTGGTTGGAGGGGTCATAGGCACACATTGTGTTTTGGTTAGATTTTGATATAAATTTGGTTATATCTAGAAAACTTTTAAGATAGAAACACCTAAAGGATTAAACAAAAAAAAGAAAACCAATAAATAAAACACAGTTTGTCATAAAAGCCCGAATTTGCAGTTGTAAAACAAATAAATATATACAAAAATATAATACATGTGCTATTTTTTAGAAATTATGGAATGCATCCAATTGCTGATAGGCATTTAATATTTCCATAATGTCAGCGGTAACGGGCGTTAAAAAAAGATTATAAAATACAAACCTAGAAAAGCTAGCTATATGCGTTTTTCGAGACTCTGATTGGTCTGCATAGTCAACGTCATGCACCTCGCCTGATCCGCTTGCACACAACATTTACGCATGTTCACTGTGACCTTTCAGTGCAGCAGTAAAAACTGCACCGAGCGGAAGGTCGGTAACATCAGGCCGATTTGAACCATTCGTTTACTATTGAAACCCTACTGTAAATGGGGATTATCAAAATAACAGTCGCCATTTCTCTCACACCTATTCATTCAGCCGTTGTTGTGGATGGATTATATTTTTACCGTCATTCCGAGAAGCCTTACAACGCCCAGACGGCAGCCATAACTTGGACATTGACGCTGGAGGTAGGTTCGTCATCGACCGACTTCCATTTTCAGATGCTAGCCATCGTAGCTGACTAGCTAGTAAGCTACCTGCTAGCTGGCAATTTGCTTGACTTCTAACGTTAAACTACTTTATTTACGACCTATTATGTCAACTAGTTCTGAACTTAATGAACACGCGTATCCAAGGACTTCACATCTACAGTAAGTTACCGTATGTCAACAGACGTGTACAAAAGATTGGCTGTGGTTGGTAAACATATTGGCAAACGTATTAAAATCAATTTGTATTTCTAAGACTTGATTTTAATACATGTCAGCGTTTTTCTTTTAGAGTAGAATTTTAGGTGCATTTTTGTTTATTTTTGTTCAAGTTGGTGAATGGAGTTAACCAAAGGCCTAGTAGACGTATGGCTGTTTACAATTGAGGCAGGCTTGCTATAAAACATTGCCATGGCATGTCACGCATGTTGCCTCCTGTCTTTCTTGACGATCGAACGGTTTGTCCTCCTACAGTTCTGGAATTTGTCTTGTGGGCATTGTTAACTGATCAAACTCTTGCATTACTATCACTCGTGATTCTGTGTCTGTGTCTTTTCAACAGGATACTTTTATCTACCACAGCAATGGCAGTGTTTAGCCCACAGGTTCTATTTGCTGTCACAAGAACAAGGTAAGTCATCCCGTATTATTTATCAGGAGCCACTAACGGTATGCATTCAGTTTTATCCACTAAGGATACTCAGTTAAATATTTTCACAATTTAACTTGTCATTCATTTAGCTAAAAAAGGGGGTATTATTGAGAAAGATATACTGTATAACAGAATGAAAAAAGGTGTACTGTAAGGCACATTGAACAAAAGGCACAAGGTTGCCTTTGCATAGGAACTGCAGAAAAGTCAGTATCTAATCACTTTTACAAATACTCACTCGTGCACTAGGGGGCACTCTCTGATTAGTTTGTGGCTACTGTAGCTATGGTGTGATACAAATTACTCCATAAGTGTTGTGAGCCAAGTAACGACTGACCATTATTTATTTTTTCTGTCAACAGAAGCTCATATTTTCTGTCCAAGAGGCACAGCTGCACCTCGCTTCCTTCCAAAGCCTACCTCAACATAGACCCTATATTCCGTTTGCCTACCACATACCCAGTGAGGCACTCTGGCTCCAGCTACTCCCAGTGTTCACGAGCCCATGCCTTATGCCGAAATCACACCTCCAGCCTGCTAGCAAGATCGCTGCACCGCTCTTGCGTTTGGCTTCAAGACAATAAACAGGAGAACAATAAGGACCCCCCATCCTCAGCCCAGGATGTCCCTACTGGGACAAAGAAGGACCCTGTTCTCAGTTCATCCCCGTCCCAACCCCCGTCAACACCTGCTCCAGGGTCCACTGCTGGAACGGCGTCAACGCTTCCTCCGGCCCAGGAGAGGGCAGTGGTAAAAAAGTCTCTGTACCAGAAGATTGTAGACGAGATGAAGCACTACTACAATGGCTTCCGCCTGCTGGGCATTGACACCAAAATAGCAGGCAGGATGGTGTGGAGATTGCTACATGGACAATTGCTCACACGCAGGGAGAGGAGAAGGGTAAGTACATGTTTATAGATCACATTTATTTACAGTATGGTGACATTCTTTTATTTATCGTTATCTGAGAGGTTCAAAACATTCATCCAAAGTATTTCATAAATTATACAAAGTTTTGAGCATTCTTGCGTGGGAAAAGACATCGCAATCTACTTTTTTTTTTTTGGTGTTATTTATTTATTTTTGCAGGGCCTCTACCTTACCTTTTATCACACATTTCCCTGAAATCACTACATCTCCTTGGTTTCTTCAACTATTGTAATTTAAAGTAGTTACTAACTAACTTGGTTGCAGTGTACTAAACCTAATATGTGTTAATAAAAGCAAAGGGCTAATGACATTTTTAATGAGAGGTAAAGTAGTCACTTTGTACCAGGATATTGTTATCAACAAGGTGTGTATGTGTGGCCAAGGCTGCACGGTTTTTACGTAAAAACTGTAAACGTTTATTTTTCTAATGTTTTGGCACGTTTGGCCTTCCATATTCAGTCTGTAAACTTAGCGGATGGTTTACAGACTAGTAAACTCTCCTGCTTGGTACAGCGACTCAAAATGGGTTTAGGAAATGCCCTGACGTGGCTGTAAACAGGACCATAAAGAAAAGAGCGAATAGTTGAGAGGAGGACACTTAAGTTTTGGGCTGTGTTGGTGGGAGAAGGGCCGAAGAGTCCCGTTGTAGGCCGCGAGGAGAAAAGGTAATGGTAGGGGAAACACTGGTCTTTTAACAGTGTGTATATCAGTTATGAGAGCATGCATATCGTTTCTCTCAAGGTCTGTTGCAATCGAGACGCACATGCCTGCACACAGCGTGTGCCAGATGCATGTACAAAGGACGTGGTAACCAGCACTGTAATTTATCTGTGCAATACTAGACCACAGCACCAACCCCCACCTCTGTTTTCTATCCAGCTGATGAGGACCTGTGCCGACCTGTTCCGTTTAGTGCCCTTCATTGTCTTCATAATTGTCCCTTTCATGGAGTTCCTGCTTCCAGTCTTCCTCAAGCTCTTCCCTGAGATGCTACCCTCCACGTTCGAGACGGAGTCCAAGAAGGCATGTTTTTATTTACATTTACAGCATTTAGCAGACGCTTTTATCCAAAGCGACTTACAATTAGTACATTTGTCAACAGTTGAA
>JAOEHI010000024.1:926753-937531 GCA_025447815.1 Percopsis transmontana
CCAGTCTGTGGAATGCTCTCCCTGACCACCTGAGGACACCACAGACTGTGGATGCTTTTAAACGTGGCCTTAAAACCGACATTTTTAGGAGAGCGTTTGATTTAACTCTTGCCCTATTCCTTTGCCTTATTGTTTTTGTTTTTATTTTCATGCCCTCTATGTGTTTTTATTTTTAGCACTCACCTGTTTTATCATGTAGCACTTTGGGATTTGCTTTAATATAAAGTGCATTACAAATTCAATGTATTATTATTATTATTAAGTGAGCCTTTTTTTAACAATCATCACACAAACGCAAGCTCCAGAGGACCAGAGCACTGAAAACTCAAATGTGCTCTTGTCTTACAGCCAGACTGCTAGACACATTGCAATCCCATTCTTTCTGAACATTCTTTTTATATTTCTGTCCTGCGGGCTGTGGTCTGTAAAAAATAGTAGTATCCATGCTGTACAAAATCCCAATTGATATGAATGGCATATGGACTGCTGAGAATACTCTTACTCTTATGTGTCTTTAACATTTTAATTGTACTATGTCCTTAATGTAAGTGTTTAATATGCCATAAAGGAAGAAATGTTTTCTGGTGCAGATAATGCAGCTTGTTTACAAACTGCATAAAATTCCTTCCCTGTTTGTCAGCTCAGACTCACTAGGCTTAGAAGAGGAACAGCTAACAAAGTTAGCAGTGATTTGATAAAGAAATGTCCAGCCTAATTTAAGTACATAATATAGCAATCTATCCTAGATGCTGCAGGACATGCTTTGTTATGCTGTATATTTTGAAATGGTACACAGTGGTTGATTATATGATTTCTATGCATCGAACCTGGTCACAGATTTTCATGGGTGCTGTATGTGTTAGGTCCTTGCCACACCATTCTTGGGGTGTTCTATAGATGACGAGTTGCACTTAGGGCTTATGTAAGAGGGGATGTATCAACGTGTGGCAATACGCCTTACAACACACACACACACACACACACACACACACACACCTGCATTCCAAACATGTATGCACAAACAGTGGTGCTGTAACCGTTGGTCTCCTCTCCACAGAGCTGAGACAGGCAGGAGAAGCCTCACCACCTCCCTTCTAAATGCAGCGCGCTCACCAGATTCCCCTGCTGTCACACAGAAACACAGATAGACCGCGCAAAGAATGCCTCATCCCATTCCCCTTATCTCCTTGGCCAGCATCCCCTGCCTCCACAAAGTAATTGAAAGGCCAGACAGAGACAGGAAGAGGAGCGAGAGAGATACAGGACTGCAGCTTGATTTTATAATGGGAGCAGAGAATAAAACACAACAGGCAACCTGCTATACTTCCCTATATTTAACACTTCCATAACAATGTCAAAAGAGACTAACAAAAAGCATGTGTCTTTGTACCCCATAAGAGTGTAGTATACCATCCATGTTATTGTCACGATCGCACCTGCTGGGCATTAGCTGGGCACCTGCTGGGCATTAGCGCCGCACAGGTGCATTAGATTTTAATCATTAGTATGTCTATTTAAGTTCCCCGACAGCCTTAGGTGCTGTCAGTCATTATATTGGTTTGTCTTACGTAAAGAACCCACGTAACCTTGCGTAAACTTTATGTTTTGCTTTCATTTATATTTTGTGTTTCTTATTAAACTACGAGCGCAGCTCGTTTCGCCATCCTTCGCTGCTCCTGCATGTCTGTTCCGGCTCGCGCTTACACTCACCAGCTAACGCCCGTTACAGTTATCTTGTATGCATCATTTAAATCTCTTTTGGTAGTCTATGGAGGACATTGGGCCACAATAGCAGGTTCAACATATTACTGTTAAAATTACTGTTAAAGGTTTAAAAACATGTGATCCATGTGGGAGAGCAGACAGTGTTGCTTATTAAGTTAGCCTGCTTGTGTCTAATTGCTTCAGGCTTGTGTACATTTCAGGGTTTGATTGATAATTCCTCTTAAATTCCAATTCAAATTATGAGTTTATTTATTTTTGAAGCTCAACAACTATAACGACTATATTAATATTATTTGGTACTATGAAACCTGGCTTCTACAGCACTGCTGTTCTAAATTGAAATAAGTACTGTGACCCTCTTTAAACGTAGAAACCCTTTTCCAAAAATTCGGTTAAATCTCCTGCCCTTTCTCAAACCGCAATTAATCGTAACCTCTGTGGCAGCGCCAAATTAAATATTGGGGCAGGGTGTTAAGGGCTTAAACGTCATTATGCTTAACCAGTCATTTGGATGGATGAGCATCCACTTAGTCTACGTCTAGACCCCTCTGCCCTCCCATGACACATTGGCTCTCTCAAGTACACTCAAGGCTAAATTACATTAGAGAAAAAGCCGTAATAGCCCTAAGGGCCTCATCATTTCACTGAGAAACATTTCACTATTAGTATTAGTATGATATTATGAAGGTGGAAGTAGTCAGCTGTTTTTATCCCGTAAATGGAAAATAAAATAAATAATAATAATAAATAATAATAATCATCAGCTCAGCCTTTTAAGCAGATGAGTTTACGTAGATGTCCCAGTCAAATCTGAGATTACACTAGGACTAAATTGAGACTACTATATTTCATCTTCTCTACCCATGTCATCCTCCACTGGGTTGCTTCTGAAGAGTTACTTAACCAGTCAAGAAAATGTCCTTGAACATCATCCATCAATGGTCGGGTCAATATCATAAAAGACAAATAAAGCAACAGCATGGCAGTGATCATAGAAAGCACCTAAACATCAGGCAGTGAGGCCTTAAGACAATAAGTAATAACTAGTAGTGAACAAGACAGAGCAGACCACTGAGACAAGACAAATACAGCTTTTGCTATAACATGAAAGCAATGTTTATATGTTTGTCTATGTACGGCTCTGTGCAAAGTAGTGGAATCATGTTGCCAGATTAGTGCTTTGTAAATCCTAGATATGATTTACACCACCTACTGAACTTAATTTCCCAACAGATATTTTTGCTCTCTGTCCTTAAGTGTAATTTAATGTGTGATCGTCTGCAGTTTGAGTCTTGTGTCACTAATTGGCTAACATGCCTTACGTTACCTGGACTTCTATGAACTGTCCGACCTTAGCCGCACTTGCTGCAGTAAGCAACCGCAGGGTGTTCTTAAAACTATTTTAATAAAAACTACTCAAAAATAACATGAATTCTTCAATTCCATTTTTACTCTAAAATTGGCTCCAAGTATGCATGCATTCATCTTTAGCAGCAATAAGGTCACGGTAAGGTGCGTTTGGCCATACTTTTAGAGGCTTACATGCAAGTGGAAGGTGGTAAAAGAGCACCACATAGTGGCAGTACAATGCATTTATTAAAATTGCATATACAGTAGTAGAACTCTTGAAAGGGTTGTGAAATGCCTGTAGGTTTCCAAATCAAAAATGTTAAATATCTACTGATACATTCAAATATTTACTTCATGGTGTCACAAGCCTAAAGCATTATTTAATCAGCAGTCTTCTGATGAAACAAATCCATGTTATTTATGGGTATAGTTCCAATACCTTGTACATGCAGAACTGTAACACTACCAAAGGTGTAATTTCATTCCGTGGCACGACACCAAAAAACAATACATACTTTTGGGAACCATTTTAATTGTGTATTGGCCACGGTAAATGAATACAAAAAAGGATTTATTTTATCCAACCAGAAAGCACAAAGTATTTACATACGTATATATCTACAAATATGGATGACCCATGGAAATTTGCTTCACCAAAAAAGGGCTGCAATAAAAAGAAAATGGGAAGATCAAGAGCATAGAACAAGTGCTGAACATTTCTAGGATTAGGTGGAGCACAGGTTAAAATATCATCCATTCTGGTCACAGAAGCTAGATCACAGTGACTTTACTAGAGTTAAGTCTGCTTCAAATGAAATTGCTTGCATCCACTGAAAATATTAACAATTGTCTATCAAAAGGCCGATAGTGATGCAGACCGCATTTGTCCTATAGACTCCAACTCCCAGCAGCCCAGACCATAAATCTGACAAGACTCCGCTCTGCCTTTTTGGTCCGTAGTAATCCATGTTTAGGAAGCCTCCTCATCAATCTTGGGTGCCAGGTAGTACTTGACATGCCCCATGTCAGCGATTTTGTACTCCACCACTATTAGGAGGGAGAAAGGAGTCAAATACAGGCAAATGTACAACAAAATTTCTCGAGGTAGTATATAAATGGGAGCTTATGCTGGCAGAGAACACATGGGGCGTGTGCGCCTACCGAGGGGAATATCTGCAGACATGCTAAGGATGACAGTCTTGGACAAAGGTGTAGCCTTGGTGAAGAAGTTCAGGTAGTTCAGGGCAAAGATAAGCTGGACAGGCTCGTTCATCTCAATAGTTACCTAGAAAGAAAAGGAAGTGAGAAAAGGTCAAGTCACTTGTAGTAATTGGCATATTTTATATGGTGTCTGTATACAGAAGTAAACAATTATGATATATTAAAGCCACACTCACCGCCTCATCCTCTTTGTCCACATTGCTGGTCTGGGAAAGCTTGATGTTTCCTGTGCCCAGCTCACCGGTGGCGGAGAATTTGACTCCGTCCTTGGCGCAGGAGATCATGACGGCATCGCCGATCTGGGACAGGTCACGGCAAATGCGGGCAAACTCCCCCGAGGGCATCTTCACCACACAGCTGTACTCTTGCTCCTGGAAGGGCAGAGGCAAACATTGAGCAATGGATACCAGTAGAAGCCCCGCTGGTGACATTAACTTTGGCAGAAGGGCAGACAGAGACATCCATCGAGTTCTATGCCCTGAACCAGGATCAGCTGAGAGCAGGCCGACTACCTGCCTCCCTTGATCTCAATGTTTCAGTCTGCTTTTTTCTTACCACATACCACTGCAATGCTAAGGGATACCCAAACATTTAAACCAAGTTGACACATAGAATTTAATTGTAAATTAAAACTATTTTTTAATACAAATGGTAAAACTTACAGGGATCCCAAGTTGCTCAACATCCAGGTCCATTAATTTCATCTCATAATCTGAGACTTTCTCCTGGTCTGAAAGAGCAAGATTATTGTTTTAATATCATGTTACAGTAATATAGACTACAGTGACCTTGTGTTTTGAAAGGTACTTCAGATAATTTCATTAGATTTCACTACTTGGCAATTACAAAATTGGGGACCAGCTTTAGGGACCAAGTAAATGTCACATGCTATGGTTCAATAAGAAAATGAACTCACTGAGGGTCTCAAACACAAGGGCAAGTGTGTCTGCATTGTCTTCTGCTCTGAGTGTGATGATATCCTCATTTCCAGCACACTTCAAGATTTTTGACATACTGTGTGAAAGACAAGAGATTTAGATTCACAAGTGTTCAACGTTTTTTTTGTCAAATGCACAGTATAATATAGGGTCATTCCCGACAATGAACTTCTTACAACAGGCCAAATCGTATACAATGTCATAAGAGCACACATTACATTATAAAATATAAGTAGCACTAACGTTACTGTAAGATTGTAATTAATAGGCATTAAGTGTTTTTGTAATGATGGAAACGTATGAGATACCAAAACGTATTCAAGCAACAAAAGATAATCAGGTCTCAATGCACGAACACTAACGGAAGTAAAAGTTCCCGGGTTCAACAACAACTCCCGCCAACATCCGTGCAGTCACTTTCGCGCTCAGATGACGTCACGTTGTCATTTGTTGCACTGCGCGCCAACAGTGTTGTACCGCAACAATGGTCCATAGATTAGCATATTGACTTCCATCTGCATCACATTAGTAAACTAGTCTATTGAACCAGATACCGCAATTAATTTGAGTTAAAATTTTATCAACTTGGATAATATGTTAACGAAATGCATGCCCGGGCCGGGAGCTTAGGCAAGATGGCCACCTTTAAATTTTAACAAACTAGACATCTCTACGGTATCAACAATGGTAACGTTACACTACAGAAAATGGGGCATGCATTTGTGCGCTTAGGTCAATTTCTGCTCGCTAGCCACAAAATACTGCCAAGGTACAAGGTAATATAGTCTAACGTTATATATATGTAGGTTGACAATGACTGCCAAAAACTTCAATTTCAGCGTTTCCTCAACAAATTCGATCATTCGTATAAAGCCACTAAACAATACTCCATACAATAATTTACATTTAGCGATGACTGTCACATAATGCGTTGGCCTTAGCTAAACAGACACGTCGCCTACCTGCTTAGGTTTACTCCCATAGCAAGGTTTCTGTCGCAGCGGTACGAGTCGAAACCATCGCTTCGCAGGGTGAGCTGGACGAGAGACACGTGAGAGGAGTCCATACTCTGCAGAGAGATCCCGGACGAGCTGACATCCCAGCACGCTTCTGTGATCAAGTCTTTCAAAGCTTCCAGCACCTTCTTCAGGATGGAGCCCTGGACCAAGCGAGCCTCAAACATTTTTTAGTTGCGTGTGTCGGTTTCAAAATAATTAAAAAGAGTTGCTACCGCGTGCTGTCCAGATGAAGGCGTTCGTTATAAAGTGCAACTTTCACAGATTAGAAAATGTTCCGTTAAAACACGTTCTTTGTGCTGTACCAAAGAGCCGCAGCTTGAACTCTTCACTCTATGCCTGTGAAAATGGGATAGGTATGCGCGCGCTAACGTGATCTTTTAATGATTCGGCGTGCTTGCGTCATTTCCGAGTTTCGTTACGATCCCAGTTGCACATCTGGGCTCTCTTTGGCGACATTTTGAAAAGGTCATGTGCGATTTACACAAACCCACAAAACAGTTAAGTTAATTAAGTTTATATTGGGTTGCATACCTTTAACTCGTTACTTTGTAGGTTGAGCAATTATGTTTCTATTAGATATTCGGTAAACAAGTCAAAGCCAAATTAGATTAATTGTAAGATTATTCTATGACTCATTTAATCAAAAGGCTGTTCTTTAACAGTATTTTATTATATCAGGAATTGTTTTTTTTAATTTGAATGTAAAAATCAATGAGTGGAAAGAGGACTTTTGTAATATGTAGGCATGGTACAAAACATTTTACACCTCATTATGCTGGACTATAAACCAAATCCCTCTCCCTTCATAATATGGAAACAGTACCAAAAGTTAATGAATGAACACAATGACTTAAACAACCTATTTTATTGATCAATTATGAGCTTGTTTGGGCTAGCACACATCACACAACCATGTCCCTGTTTTTTGCATGCACACATAAAAATAAATGTCATTTGTTTGTACTTTACCCCTGAGTATTTGGATACAGGCCACTCAAGACAGGAACATTTGACACTTTGGGTGGATACGAAAGATCTACAAAACCTTACTCACTCAACGCACAACAAAATTTAAATGGAACAATACTGATCTGAGGTACGTGACACTAATTTATGTGGTGTTAATTGAATTGTCTGTTTGGATGGTTGTGTAATTTGTGCTGGGACTGAGCATTGAAAAGTTACAATTGATATGTATACTGTATACATGTATACTGTCTGCTTTGCTAGCATTAGGAAAGGATGTAGTTGGTAGCCATGGCAAGGATAGGGGCTCCAGTCGGCACACCAGGGAAAGGACCACTGGACCCAGCAATGTCAATGTGGGAGTATGGCAGAGGTTTATCAGAGTCCACCCCATACTGTTAAAACACAAAAGGAAAATAAAGAGACAGGTAAGACACTAATTATAAAGTTGGGAAAGTGTGTCATTTTAAACAGCCACAAATGGACTAAAAATAAGGTAAAATCTGCAGCAGGATATATTAACCTAATAGAGGAAGACCAGTATTAACTCTCCCAACAACAAAAACAAACCCAAATGTGAAAATGCAATCAAACAACTCAAAATAGGTGGATATGAAATGGATTAGACATTACCTAGTGCAGTTCAACTAAAAATCCCACCCTGCCAATGTCCAGGTGAACACAGGCATGCTTACCTCGCAAAGCCCTGACGCCATGATGAGGAAGGCAGCGGGGGTCTGATGTCCTCGGGGGGTGGCTGAGGACGGGAGGTTGTTGCACTGCAGAATGTCCTCGTACTCAGACTTGCCCTTGTGAAACTCGTAGTCCTCACGCCTGATACTGGACACCTCAAACACATCCCCCAATACGTCACCAGCTGTGCAGGAGTCCCGGAAGCATAAGGAGGGTGTGTTAGTGTAAGTACATAGAAACTCTTTTGTAGATTCTCATCACAAAAGAGGAAGTTTCCATTTATGCTTTGAGATAGATCACGTCTGATCTCGTTACCTTTCTGCCACTTGGCGGCATTTCCAGAGCGATGGGCTGGTCCGTTATCCATGATAATCTGCAAGGACATTGCAAATTTCTGCACTGCATTTTGTATTTTGAGGTAGTCAAACATACAAAACAAGTGTAAATAAAGGAACGACTGCATTGAGATGCACTCGTTTGTGTGTGTGTATGTACAGCAGCACTCACAGAGTAGTTGGGGCCCATTGCTCTAATGGCATGGCCAGTCAGCGTGGCAATAGTAAACAGTTGAGGAGACACCTCGTGGACTGCCTGTCAAGAGATAAAGAAATAATGAGATGATGAAAAGCGGGGGGGTGGGATATAAATGAATGAAGGCCAATAGTTGTTCTCACCTTCTCTTTCATCTCACAGAGCAGGTCGACCATGACCATGCGTCCCTCGGCGTCAGTGTTTCCCACTCTGACTCTGCGACCCGCACGGGACACCACCAGCTCATCAGCCACGTAGCAGTCTGAAAGCAGGCATACACATTGGGACATTTCATTAAATCAACACACATTTGGTGCTTGACCCTTAAAGATATAGCACGTGTACGTGATATACATGTTTTACAGCCCCTGTACAGGAGTTTTGATTCATTATTACTTCTAATACATCTTCTTGGGTTCAAGCTGGGCGGAGCTTTACGGCACATACTCAAAAGAACAAAATCACAAAGGTGTCCCAAACTAAAAGGTGAATTAAATCAGCCAGTGTCGCTTAAGTGGGGGTGACCCATCTAGGTATACAGGTGTTTCAAAAAGGATACATAATTTACCTATCGCTAAGCCCCGCCCCCCTTAGTTACAATGGCCTACTCGGACAAACAATCGGAGCAGAGTACAGTAAATCATTTTTTTTTTTTAAAAGGACTAAAAAGATGACCAAAAAAAAAAAAGACCAAATAGAAGACATGACAACTAAGCCTAAGCTAACTTTAGCTATCTAGCAAAGTAAAAGCTATTTTTGTTTGCTGCAAGGTGAAGTATATTATACACATTGTTCCCTTACCTTAGAACATATCTAAACATCTTTGTTTATCTTTTTTAAATTTAGTTGACTGTGTGGTCAGCCACACAGCTTAATCCACAGGAGACATTTTGCTCCGTTTTGGGAAATGGGTTAAATATACCCCATTGCCTAGCTTCTCAGGATACCTCTTATCAGTGTTGCATAGTCACATTGTTTGACAATTTTTTCTACTTACATTTGTATAAAACCAGAGAAAAATCATGATTTCTGGTGCCAGATGCCACTCTATAGAGTTGCAAACTCCAATGTCCGTACCATGTCAGTAACAGACGAGTCATTGGCTCGTCTGCGTTCAAGGGGCAGGACTTAGTGATAGGTCAATTGTGGCATGATTGTGGTATGTAACCTAAATATATCACTGACCTGCGCCCACGCTGTTCCTCACCATTGCCATGGAGCCTATAACCTTTAAGTTCTTTGGCTGTAGCTTTGCTAGGACCTAGCAGAATACAGAAAGTGGAGGAGATTAGATAAACACAAGCAACGTAGATTATCACAAAATCTTAAATTCAAGTCACACTACTTTTTACCTGGAAGAACCCAGCAACAGCAGCCGCTCCACACTTGTCCCTGTGCATCCCAGCCATGAAACCTCCAGCCTTGATGTCTGCTCCACCAGTGTCATAGGTGATTCCCTGGACACAGGACATGACAACCAGCCAGCTTGAATAAAACCGTTAACGTGCATGCAGATTTTTGGCTAAAGACTCGTTGGTAGTATAGCGGTGGCATGTTAAGATTAATTCTCCCTCACCTTGCCCACCAGCATCAACGTAGTTTGAACTGGTCCCTCTCCACAGTACTGGAGCTTGATAACTCTCGCCTGGTGACGAGGAACAACTGTATGGAGGGGGAAAAAATCAAAATAAACAAAACAAGAAAAATTCGAGAGTATACAGAAAATATAATGAGACTTTTGACATAAAAGCAGAACGTTGACTGTAGAAACTTATTATCCTACCATTGGCACAGCGGTTAACAGCAGCCAGGCAGGGATACTGCTCCTTCAAAACCTTCACGTCACTCACCACTTCTACCTGGAAGACAGCCAGCATCTAGTTATAAGTTCCATCAAGTCTAACAGGGCTCAGTAGCAACATGTCGGCCATAGAATTCCAATTTATTTGTTCCATTATTTTTTCAAGTTAGTGTTCAGCCTAACTGCCAGTGTTGTGTCAAAAATTCCCTAACAGACCTTTCTTGCTGTGTTAGTCTGTGAAGAACAGCAGTTACTGCTCAACCCTGAGAATTTGTGAATTAATGTGGGCAGCTGGGAATGGTAATAACATGGTAACATTATTTATATAAAGAAATATAGAAATATATGAAGAAATATATGAAAAATACCTTCACAGGGCTGTTTCTGAAGAGTTCCTGCACATAATCAGCCACACGAGGCGCAGCCATACGCTCAGGATCTGAACCACCGATATCACGGCATGCCAGTCTGGAGGAAGGTGGAAAGACAGGTGCGAGTGAGCAGTACAATGTTTCGGAAAATAAATAAATAATA
>JAOEHI010000024.1:937631-961986 GCA_025447815.1 Percopsis transmontana
TATATACATGTTCAATATGTCCTAAATAACATACACATTTCAATAGATTTAAAGTATTATGGGTTTGTCATCTACACACCCTTTTCTTTATGAGATGTTTCATGTCTCAAATGCTTATGTTATCAAACCTGGAAGCTGAAATTATTTGTTGTGGGAGGCTGGCTATTCATTCTTCCAAAAAGGAAATGTCACATGTTTAAAGGCTACAGTAATTCCGCTGTCTGTAGACAAAGTAATGTGATGACTGTAAAAATGACGTAAAAGCATAAAAGCATTATTGTCATTATGGAAAAGGCTTTATGAAGCTTTGCCCTTTAGTGCGCTGAAATTGCAACTTCTGTAAATCAGATTTCTAACTTGATATCATTGTCTTCAGCTAAGCCATGTGTCTCATAGTAGGCTATAGTACCGTATCATTGTATTGAATGAATTTCAAGTGTTTCAACCTGCCCTGAACATGTAGGTTTTGATTTGCGTACTCCGTCTCCGATAATGCCGATTATGATCAAATCATCGCGCACGTTTTGTGTGAGTGAAGGCAAGCAATTGACAATAATGAGGAAGCCTGATATACATCTACAGTAGCATTACAGTACCTGTACACACAAGGCATTGGTCCAATGGCCTACAGGATTTACATCTCATTATGGAATATCATTTCTCCTGTCACAATGTATAGCCAGCGGTTCTGTAGTACCTTGTAACACAATTTTTCTTTTACAAAAATTAGTTTTAATGTGTATCCAATGTGTGTAAAATGAACCACACAAGGCAGTTATCATCATCAACAGCTGTTATCATCAACAGCTGTTATTATCAACCGACATCAAGCGTTGTTTCTTAAAGTTAACCTCTTCCATTCCAAACGTGCCACCTAAAAGGGGACTGAGCTCATAAATACAATGTCATCATTTGGTGTCCATGGAGAATCACTTGTATGCATTGGTTGCTTTGTGTTTTTGTTTTCTTTAAAGATAATAGCGCTGAATAAAACCAAGGAGCGAATGCGCCCTTATCATGTGAACAATGAAGAGGAAGACCCAGACATCAAAAAGATCAAAAAGGTAACCTGATCATTAGTGAGTATGTGTGTGTTTGCCCTGTCTAACATGTTATTTTGTGTTTTATCAGTGTGTGACTTTGCTTTCTATACTGTTTAGTCAGTACATCGTAAAAAAATACTGTTTACTTGGTAACACTGTTATAAATCACAGTACCTACTGTATTGTGTAATTGACTTGACTTGGCGTGTGTGTGTGTACGTTTAGGTGCAGAGCTTCATGAGGGGCTGGCTGTGTCGGAGGAAGTGGAAGCTCATTGTGCAGGATTACATCTGTTCTCCTCACGCCGAGAGTATGAGGAAGAGAAACCAGATCGTCTTCACCATGGTGGAGGCCGAGACAGAGTACGTACACACACCTGCGACTTAAAACCCTTGTTTAAAATTCTTTTTTAGCATTGTTTTAAAATATTTTTTAAACTTTATTATAAAGGATCATAAATACGTTTTAAAAACATGTATGCTCATTTATTTATTACTTTTTCTGTTGAGCGGTGAGTTGTGCTAAATGGAAAATATTTCCCACTAATATTAGCAAACCCTAGGACTCTCATGTTGACATTTTACTAGTTCATATCTTAGCATAAAAGTCATTGTATAAGTTTATTTGTTTATTTGCAATTATGTATTATGTATTATTTAATTTTAACACTAAAAGGCTTATAATGGTACATACTGTATTGTACCTTCCAGTTTAACATATTTCCTTTTTCTTCTTCTTCTTTTGTTGTCCTTGTTTGTGTGTGTGTTTGTGTGTGTGTGTGTGTGTGTGTGTGTGGGTGGGGGGGGGGGGGTACAGATATGTCCACCAGCTCTACATCTTGGTGAACTGTTTCCTCAGACCTCTAAGGATGGCTGCCAGTTCAAAGAAACCTCCCATCAGCCACGACGATGTCAGCAGCGTCTTCCTCAACAGGTTTGTTTGTGAGCGCAAACATGTCTGCGTGTGTGTGTTTGTGCTTGTAAGGAAGTGTACGCGCTTGTGTGTGCATACATTCAGTAACGTTCAGGAAAGCCTAGCAGAAATAGCGATGATGATTTCACAAGCTAAACACCTTCTTCTCTAACGTCTTCATTTGTTGACGTGCTGCTACACATTCTCAGTGAGACCATCATGTTTCTGCACGAGATTTTCCACCAAGGCCTGAAAGCCCGGATAGCGAACTGGCCAACCCTGGTCCTGGGTAAGCTACACTTTAACAACTGACCACACACACACACACACACACAAACACTTCTAAATGACGTCAAGGTCAGGGTTTTCAGCAACACACACGTACACAGCAGGCCTGTGTCTCATTAAAACAACAGCCTCTTTCCCTTTCACAGACACACACGCTCGTATCTCATCCTCCAAGACACACACACATTGCATTGACAGACATTTGCCATCCACACACAATAGCCTCCCCCCTTCTCATGACAGAAGCCCCTTAACAGATAAGAATCACCTAGGACACAGATTGCTGCATGGTGGTGCAGCAAATCCCATGTGACGCGTATATAAAGAGCGGCTCCACTGGCTACACAATGTCGCCAGTCGTATTTTATTCTTTCATTTATGGAGGATGTTTGAGCCACAATGTTTGTGTCCTGCCTTTAACTGGGGTCTAACATGCTTAGTATTAGATTTGTGTCAGGGATATTGGTGATGAAACACTGATAATACCACAAAGCCATTTGAACCATAGCCACATTTGATAGCATTCCCAAACACTACACATTAGAACTGATTCAATTAAGAGGTTGCATTTCACAAGCTGGGAGGGTTGGCGCAATGAAATGGGAGTTCAACTTACATGAGGTATAGCAATTACCTTCAGGTAGACTTGGGTCTGAAGAAGGAAATGAAGAGAAAGCTCACTGCTGTCTCTTCGTAAAGTTATTTCAAGACAAATGATTACGTCCATGTTCATTGTAATGATCAATTATTTTGACCAAATCAACAGAACAGCTTTGTGACTTGTTTTAATAGTTATATGGCTTCCAAGGTATGAGCTATGTCGTTAGCTAGACAATGCACGTTAGTAGAAGAAAATTGTTGTTTTTGGACTTTTCATAGCCAATGTTGCCTATATGAAAAAAATAAAATGACACCGTTCTTACACCAACCCTTTAGTGCCTGTGCTACTGTATTTATTATGTAAGGCCTTTTCTGGCAAAATAGGGCCCACTGTCTTACCCCACTGTAATCACTACTATGCACATCAAAGCAAAATGAGAAACAGAGATAAATGCAGCTTGACCATTAAGGCCACATGTATATTTACTTGCCATACATCTGTGAGTGTTTCTTATTCTTATTCTATCTAGCGGACCTGTTTGACATCTTGCTACCCATGCTGAACATCTACCAGGAGTTTGTACGTAACCACCAGTACAGCCTGCAGGTGCTGGCCAACTGTAAACAGAACAGAGACTTTGACAAGCTGCTCAAACAGTACGAGTCCAACGCTGCCTGTGAGGGGCGCATGTTGGAGACCTTCCTCACCTACCCTATGTTCCAGGTAGAACACACACACACACACAATTGTGTAGTATGTATTTTATATATATATATATTTATTTTTTTATTAATTACCAATATTATCTTGTACATATTAAAAGAAAAAGAAAAATATTTCAGATTTAGATTTCTTTTGCTATTTTCTGCCCACATTATGCTCAATAACTCAGCGATGCACAGACCCATGAATCAAAAGTGTAAATGTAGCGGATGACATGGTGTTGGCCGCTGCCTGTGTCTCCCCTGTCAGATTCCTCGCTACATCATCACCCTGCACGAGCTGCTGGCGCACACCCCTCACGAGCACGTGGAGAGGAAGAGCCTGGAGTTCGCCAAGTCCAAACTAGAGGAACTGTCAAGGTACCGCGTGTGCCTGGACAGTCCCAACAGTCGCACGCTGTGTGCCTACGCTCGTGTCTGCACACCTGTGTGCGTGTGTGCTTACTGCGTGTGTGCTTACTGCGTGTGTGCATACTGCGTGTGTGCTTACTGCGTGTGTGCTTACTGCGTGTGTGCATACTGCGTGTGTGCTTACTGCGTGTGTGCATACTGCGTGTGTGCTTACTGCGTGTGTGCGTGCAGGGTGATGCACGACGAGGTCAGTGACACCGAGAACATCCGTAAGAACCTGGCCATAGAGCGCATGATAGTGGAGGGCTGTGACATCCTGCTGGACACCAGCCAGACCTTTGTCAGGCAAGGTGAGTGTGGTATTAGCTGCCCCCCCCCCCCACACACACACACACACAGCAGAAAGCGTCTGCTAAATGCTGTAAATGTAAAATGTAAATGTAACACACACTCTCTCACACACCCAAAACTAAAACATCTCACCAATTAAACTGAATTAAACACACCACTTTAAATGTACCGCCCTTAGGATCTCTCATCCAGCTGCCGTCGGTCGAGCGAGGTAAGCTCAGCAAGGTGCGCCTGGGCTCCCTCTCTCTGAAGAAAGAGGGCGAGCGGCAGTGCTTCCTCTTCACCAAGCACTTCCTCATCTGCACACGCAGCTCTGGCGGGAAACTGCACCTGCTCAAGGTAGAGTGGGAGGGCGCGCGGGCTTATGCATGGGGTTTATGCATGGGGCTCAGCATATGCATAAATGGGCGCATTACAAGCCTGCGTTACTGATACTGACTAACGCCATTTTCCGGGTGACTCCTGCAGCAGGGCGGAGTGTTGTCTCTCATCGACTGCACTCTCATCGAGGAGGCGGATGGCAGCGACGAGGAGTGTGAGTTGACGCTTGTAAAAGCAGTTTTACTGTGCGTGTCGGTGTCCACCTCGGACCAGTACGTAGACAGCTACTCAACGCCTCATTAAACCCCATCTCTCCCCTCACGCAGGTTAATGGGATATTACGGCGTAATTGTCTAGAAATGCCTTCCCTTTAAATATCAGGTGGCCACCCCTTTAAATGTCAGGGTCTGATCCTCTGACATCACGGGGGCCATTCATTTGACTCTTCCTTCTTTTAGTAGGCAGAAAGGTAGAAAGAGTGAACACACACACCCACACACACACACACACACACTCAGAGATGCTCTCACGTTTATGAACACGCACTGACAACAAACCTTACCGTCTCCTTGCCTCCTCAAGGGGCCTAAACTAAAGATAGCAAGTCCACTTAATTAACCCCTTTGGTTGTGTGTAAGTTTGTGTGTCTTTATTCTGTATGTGTGTGTGAGAGAGAATGGATGCTGTGTGTGTGTGTGTGTGTGTGTGTGTGTGTGCGTGCGTGCGTGCGTGCGTGCCTTATTATCCACTATGATGCACTGTGAAACTGAACATGCCCTCTGTCTCACAGCCAGGGCTGGTGGCCAGGTGTTTGGCCAGCTAGACTTTAAGCTGGTATTGGAGCCATCTGACTCCACGCCCTTCACCGTGGTGCTGCTGGCCCCGTCACGACAGGAGAAGGCAGCATGGACCAGTGATATTAGCCAGGTATCACACACACACACACATGGCCACAAGACAGTGAAACGCAGAATAACAACAGCCTGCAAACAATGACGAGTGTGTTTCCCCTGGGTGTTAAAAGTGGCTCATGAGAATAAAACACAGACTAAGGCGTGGTTTCCCAGGGGTTAGTCTCGCTTCAGAAAACACTACACACACACACACACACACACACACACACACATAACATGGATGTCAAATGGCATCAACGTTTGTTAAAATGCTTGTTTGAATTATATATTTGATTTTTGTCCCTTAAACACAATTTATTTTAAAGTGACGCTATCTACCTATCTATTTGTATCTATATTTTTCTTCTGTTCTCTGTGCTTCTGGTTCGTCAAACAAATACTTTTGTTGACTATTACTGTTGCGTCTCCCTTTTATTCTGTGTCTGTCATTGCAGTGCATAGATAACATCCGCTGTAATGGCCTTATGACCAGTGTGTTTGAAGAAAACTCTAAAGTTACTGTACCTCATATGATCAAGTAAGTGTGTGTCTGAGTGTGTGTGAGCCGGGGGGGGGCATCTCTTCATGCCAGCGTCGCATTGGTAAAGTTTTTATTTTCAGTCAACAGTTGGGCTTTATATTATGTTTTGTGCTTTATTAATTTTATGCACTTTGTCATGCATTTCCTCCATAAACCTTTCTATTTTTGCTCAGTTACTCTCCTTAACCCTTTCCTCGCTAAGCAACTCAACAGCCACCCTGGTGCTTGGTTATGTTTGTACGTGTGTATGTGTGTGTGTGTGTGTGTGTGTGTGTGTGTCCATCAGATCCGACGTGCGTCTCCATAAAGATGATGTTGACATTTGCTTCAGCAAGACGCTCAACTCCTGCAAGGTCCCCCAGATCCGGTACGCCAGCGTGGAGCGGCTCCTGGAGAGGCTGACCGACCTGCGCTTCCTCTCCATAGACTTCCTCAACACCTTCCTCCACACGTACAGGATCTTCACCACCGCTGCTGTGGTCATGGACAAGCTGGCAGACATCTATAAAAAACCGTTCACCTCCATTCCCATCAGGTAATGTGCGAAAGCGTCCGCCTAGAAACCAAACTCGCTGATTTTTAGATGTAGTTCAAACTCAGGCACTCGTGCTTTTATAAACAAGGTCTATGCCATAATTTGGAGTGTTTTCCTGGAGCGGTGGGCTGTCAGAATAGTACCAATACGCGCTTTCGACCGCAATTTGCCTTCTGCAGCTTTCCACAAGTATCAACAGGAAGGTCCCGTCAAGGCTGATCCATGCAAATTGGCCTTTAAACCACCAAACAAACTTTCTATAGAACTGTCTGGAAATGCAACTGACAACTTCAAACAATCCACACGCAGAAGGAAATGTACGTTTATCCAACAAAAACAGGTGTGAAAACTCACTGATACTCACACACACACACCTTCCTGTGCTTGCTGCATGGCGAGGTCCCTGTAAATGTGAAATAAGGACCTTCTGCCATTTCTCTTTCAGATTTGCATCTAATGCAGATGCAAATCTGAATACGTGTTTCTCTCTGTCTGTGAATATGTATGAATGTAATACACACAGTACGTGAGTGATAAGCAATGAGGGTGTATGCTGGTTTTCCTGAGAGCTTTGAGACAAACATCCCCTCTATTTCAGATGCGTTGGGATGTGGGTCCGTGGTATGGGCTCAGCAGCCAACAACCACCTCTAACCGCAAGGTTAAACTGAAATACACCAGTACTGTACATAGTACATAAGTCTCCAGCTAAACAGATACTTCAACAATGTTGCTCTTGGCCCAGCCTTGGGAATACGGTGCACTGTGCACCAGATGTCTGTGGCTCTCGTTCTATCTTACTTTCTTTGTGTTTGCATATCGTGTGCTGCCCCTCCCATTCATTCTCTAAATGCTGTTTGTGTGTGTATATATTCTGGGCTAATTTTGTATGTAATGACCTTTTCAACTGGAAAAGCTGGGTCTTTTCCTGAGCTAACAAGAGGGTGCGTGTGTGAAAAGGCTAGCTCGCTTTGCCCTGAGGGCACACCTGCATTTGGAGAGAACACACACACACACACACACACACACACACACATATACACACACATTTGCACACACGTAAGTGTTTTCTGCATGCTCTTTGGTTACATGTCACTGCATCTGTGTGTTTGAAGATACAATATGGATAGTACTTTATTGATCCATGGAGGGAAATTCACTTCCACTCGTCTTGCATACAATAGCGATCCACCCATCATCACTGGTCTATTCTGTCATCTGCTGTCCAACAACCTTGCATTCATTTTGTCATTCACACCCACTGTATTTTTTGATTCCTTCCTATCCATCCATCCATCCATCCATGTCCTCTTCCACTACAGGGTGAGGTACCACTCATTTGACCGTCTGTCCATAACGTCCATCTGTCCTGACTACAGCCTGAAGATCAAGAAGATAGCCCTGGACCAGGCCAAGTAACACTCTCTCTCCAACTCTCTTTTTCTCCTTCTCTTTATCCCTTCTGGTCGCTCTTACTCGGTCTCTCTCTGCCCCGGCACTGGCCACGTACATGAACGCTACATGACCTTTTCCCATACGGTTGGCCAGCCGATCTAACACGAAGATAGCTGAGCTTCACCCCATCCATTATGTGCACAATGGTATTTTTACTATAATCGAAACACTGACAGTGTGACAGGTGGAGAGAAGGGCATGGCCTTTACAGAGGATGTAGAATCCACTTGTGTACATACTTTCTAAGCCATGATAAGATGGTTCATCACCTGTGTTCATGCACGGGGCTCACAGGCTGTCAACTGCTTCTTTTAATAGCGTAACCTAATAGGCTAAATATATACAGTATAAACACCACTGCAAATATAGATTAAAGATAATGTAGTGGATATTCGGCATTGGTGAGTCAACTGGTATTTAGCCAGCGTGTGCTCTGACCAGTCAATACATTGCCAGTATAGTGCATGTAGCTTCTGTACTGTAATGTGACTCTGAATTGTAAGCTTAACATCAATAAGTCAGGATAGTTGAGTGGTGGCTAAATAGTGGTGGACCAATGACGACTCAATATCCACTGCCGATTTTCAAAATCTCTCTACCCTCCCAAAAGCATCTCATGACTTCTGATGGGGTTGCGATCCTGAAGTACTCCCTCTACTGAACTTCCTGCTAGCCACTTTCCTTTCTCTGTCCATGTAGATTGTCTATCACTTTGTCACCATCCTTCATTCTGCTTTTTCCCACCTCCGAGCTTCTTCTGCTACTTGCTGCAAGGGTTTTATTACTCCACCGACAGTAACTTGTCATCTCCTTTATTGTATGTCCTATATTTATTGCCATGTCCTCACTGCCCTCTGTCCACCTTGGGTCCAGTTTGTTATGTAGTTATGTTTATCAGAACAATAATTCTTCTACAGAAAGCGTACAGGCCATGGTGTGGTTGCCTTTGACGCATGGCAGTAGTTCCTGGTGGTTGATTGTGCGTTTGAAAAAAGGTGAACTGGTGGTCATAAATATTACTACAACAGTTGCGAAGTAGCCTTTAGCTACTAGCTTTACCACCCTACCTACTGCCAGAGAGGACTGCCTGTCTGTTTATCATATCAAAGTCTAATACCGTATGTGAGTAAAGTATACATAGACAGCTTCTCTGTCTGCTGGAGGACAGAAATATTAGGAACATGAGCCAAGAAAATAAGCATGCTAAAATGGCCTTTGAGCAATATGAGAGCCATTTTGCCATGTTGGACCTTTTTTATTGTGTTATTATGTCTTTTTTGACATATTGGGGCCTGCAACTATCCTGTAGTTTAAAGTTCATAGATATTATTAGATAAGCAATTCCCACTTGACTCTAATATGAGGCCCACGGCTGCCACCAGTCCAGTATACAGTATATGGCCTTTCCTATCTACAATCTATGATTCATGATATTAATATATTAGATTAGATTAAGCATCTTTGTTGTTTTTTTCCTGATTCTCCCCCGATTACCTTGCTTGATGCCCTGTGATATGACACCTGTTCTGTCCTTCAGGTCTCTGGAGCTGTTCTTTGCCACCAATCAGAACAACAGGAGCGGAGAACACACCAACGACAAGTCTCCTCATCTATGTCGCAAGTTCTCCTCCCCTCCTCCTCTGTCCATCCCATCACACACCTCCTCCCCCGTCCGCCTGCGCAAGCTCTCCCTGCACTCCCCTGTCTCGGCCAGGGTGGGGGGCCTGGACCTGGCGTGCCCCCTCTCCAGCCTCCACCACCACGCCTCCCAGTCTGCCGCCAGTAGCCTGACCTCTGCCCAGGCCCTCGCCCTC
The DNA here is from genome assembly GCA_025447815.1 of Percopsis transmontana. NCBI lineage: Eukaryota > Metazoa > Chordata > Actinopteri > Percopsiformes > Percopsidae > Percopsis > Percopsis transmontana. The sequence goes on from JAOEHI010000024.1 coordinate 947,458, forward strand.
GCCCCCCCCCAAACGTTGCAGACGCCCACCGCCTCTTCACCCCCGCCCCCCTCCACCTCCCCACCGCCCAGCAACCAAACCCCCCCGGTCCCCTCTTCTCCAGACCAGTGCCCCTCCCCCGTTGCCGAGGGGGAGGATGTCCCCAAGATCGACGCTTTCTGTGGGAAACTAAGGCGCAGCATCCGCAGAGGTAAGTCTCCGTTGAGAGTCTGACAGGCCTCCTAAACCTCCGCCTGTTAGTTCCTAGCATAAATCTCCCATTCATATCTCCTATAGGAAATCATGTTAATAGCCCGAACAAGATCTGTGTATATCTTTGAAACTTGAGTGCTTATTGTAACTGTTCCAAGACGAGTCACATATCTGGGATGTCGCCAACACTCCCCCAGCCAGGCAGCAGTGTCAAAACAAAATGTGGAGTTATCCACACAACACATATCATAAACCCTTTCTCACAAACCCCCCAGACCTTGGTCTAGGAAACAGTTATATACATGACTGTCCTATGGAGCACTTTGTTATGTCCAATAAATATTGAGTGAAAATCAAAAACAACACTGTGTATGAAGAGTATAATGCAAGCTGTGTGATATACTAGGTACTGCATCACATGTTGTAACTGTATTAGCATCATATTTCAGGCTGAGCACCTTGCCGTGGGCCATATTCTAATTTGTATTCAATCAGGCTTCCTTATACTGTAAGCCGACATACGCTCAACAGTGTTTGGGAATGACTGGTTCCAATATGTACAGTTGCTTCATGCAACATGTGTGTAACAGTTACTGGCTCTCTGAGCACAGACAGTATATTCTCATCCTGGCACATGCAGTACATATTCTCAGTGTGAGATGCCTTCCTCAGGGGTCACTCACCAGGGTGACTCAGTGTGATTAGGCATACTGTGGCATTAGCCACATAGAGGGAGATCATTAGCTCCTGTAGTCAATGGCGTTGTGATCGTGTGATCGTCTAATAGCAGAGCTAAACGGACCGGAGAGATTCGCTGTCGGGACATTGAAGGCAGCAAGGCATTGACGGGCTGCAGTTACACCATCATTAGGGTGTGTGTGTGTGTGTGTGTGGGTGTGTGTGTGTGTGTGTGAGAGAGAGAGAGAGAGAGAGAGAGAGAGAAAGAGAGAAGGGGTCATTATTAGCACTACCACTCTACTTTATCTCACTGTCTGTCTGTGTCATACCTGATCATATACAGTATGTTCATATAACCCTGGGTGTAACCACTCACAGTTTGGTCTCTCTCTCTTTCTAGCTCTCTCTCTCTCTCTCTATCTTGCTCTCTCTCTCTCTCTCTCTCTCTCTCTCTCTCTCTATCTCGCTCTCATCTCATTCATAATTACATTACATGGCCATGACATCAAAGTAATGGATTCAGCTGTGGGCTAAATACATCTGTCTTCCCCCCTCTAGACATATCCAGCCTCCCTTTACTCTTTACTCTCATTTAGAACTGTATGCAGTCTACAAGTGCATGTGTGCATAAAAGTGTATATTACAGTATTTGTTCAGAGGTTTTAATACACATAATATTGACACATTGCGTATACATAAGTATACTAATTATGTTGTGGTTGGAAGCAAAATAATCAATAATAATAATAACAATAATAATCCAAATAGATGCATGCTTTGCTTCAACATATACACACTCACAGGCACGGGCATGCATGTGCATGTACACTGCGAAGGGGCACATTTTGTACGATTGCAGTATACAGTACCAGGGCTATAATGTCGACCCTCGACTTGGATACCTTCAAATTAAACCTGCCTGTCTGTATTTTAACTCCATGCATTTAGTTCAATTTCAAATCCAACAGGCTGGATGGAGTTAAGAGCCAAAACTATGAAAAATGTGGCACTGTACTGTACTTCAGTAGTACAGGACTGCACATACAGTACAGTATACATTTATTGGCTCTACTTTATACGATGGCTGCGGTGACTAATTCACTGTTTGATTCATGTGTCTACAGTTGTATTTCCGACATAAACACCCATTTCTATGTTTCCTTTTATTTACAGCTGGCTGCTGAAAACTGTCACGTGTCAGTATTTCTAAATTCTCAGCTAGTTGATAACAAAACTGTAGTCGTTTGTGGCATGGAATGATTTTAGATACAGTTACTGTATCTTACTGTTACTGTATCAGCTTATTAGAGAGCACAGTTCCTGCTCTCTAATAAGCTGCTCCCTGCCTCATCACCCGAGCTTGCTCAGAATAAGACATATATAAGACATAATAAGACAAGACCCCCCATGGATGAACGGAGCAGCATAACAGGTGGCGGTTTGGGTGGCTGTAGAGGAACTATCTGGGGGTGGTGGGGTTCTTTTAAATACTTTTACTATTGGAAAAAACGTTATGGACATTATGAAAATGGTAGTCTGTATATTGGCAAGGGAAAGAGAATTTTAATGGCTATACCAGAACCTTTTTGTTAGCTCAACATCATCCTGACGCACAACGAACAGTGGTTATATAGTTAAACTGGGGCCTGGTTCCCTCAATAACCATGCTTATAAAGGTGGTTGTGAACCTTTCTCCGTCTAGCTGTGCTGGAATCAGTGTCCTTGGAGAGGATTATCCCAGAGTGTCCTCAAAACAGTGACACTGGAGACGTGTCTCCATGCCTGTCCCCTTCCACGCCACGCCACCTGCGCTACAGACAGCCTGGAGGTAAAGCCGCTGGATCGTAATATCTGTGTGTGTGTGTGTGTGTGGTGAGTGTGGTGGGTGAGGGGGAGGTCAGTGATGAGCCATATTACTCATGACTACAGCGTATGGACCACTAGACCACCACAGCTCAGGGAAGAGTGGTTCAAACCCACAGTGAACCACAGGCCGGCGGTGTGCCATCTGATTGTCTGCCCTTGGGCAAGCTATGCTCCCAAACCGTTACACATGAAAACGTTGAACACAGCCAATCACAGCACAACGCCGCCCTGTGTACGAGCGGGGTTGTGTGTCGTAATGGTATGTCTACTGGGACAGGTTTCCTTGAGTGGAGCCCAGTTAAATAGTCTGCCTGGATGGCATTAAAGGAAGTCTATCCTGACTGAAGGACAGCCGGAAAACAAAGCCAGAGCCTCTTTTCTCAAACGGGAAATACAGGGGGGTTTGGCAGCTGGATCCCTGTGTTTGGCCTGATGAAGGTTGTGATGAAATGGGGGGGGTGTAAATATAACCAGAGGGAACTCAGCAGGGCACACACCTGAACAGCAGACAGTAAATGAACGTTGAATGTTTCATTATCTCCCCCTGTGATGAAGAATAAAAGACTTCATGGATCTGGGTCTTCTCCACTAAATATAACGAGAAGAAGGAATCTGTAATTTTATAATCTGTTATCCTTCAACATAACAGACAAATACACAAACAACAATGGCAACCATGTCGTCAAGGTAACCATGGAAACCCCAATAGAACATGAAGATGATGAAGGTGACATAAAGATGATGGTTAGGATTTTGATGATGATGATTGGCGATGATGTTGATGATGATGATGATGATGATGAAGGGGAGCCCTCCATCTCTCTGTCTGTAGTTCAGTCAGGGGAGAACTCTCGCTGTTCTGTCTCTCCAGCTTCAGCTTTTGCTATCGCCACAGCAGCAGCTGGACACGGCACACTACCGGGTACACACACACACGCTCGCGCACGCACGCACACACACACACACACAATAGGTACGCACTAAATACATGCTTACCTATTTCACACAAAAATAATAAACACATACAGTACACACAGTTGACGCAGATAGATACATGGACATGAATTTGCATGTGTCACATCTCTTTCGACATCTCTCTTTCTCTCTCTTTCTCTCTGTGTTTGTGTTCCAGTGTTCGCCAACTCTGAGAGGACGTGTGATAAAGAGTTTATCATCCGCAGAGCTGCAACCAACAGAGTTCTCAATGTACTGCGACACTGGGTCTCCAAGCACTCCCAGGTAGGCAACACTTTTTTTGCTGCGTGTGTTGTTTTGTACTGTGAGCAAGTCTGTGGTCTCATTAAGGTCTGGTGCTCTTGATTCACTCTGCTGCCCTCATCTATGTAAACAATGAGTATGCAAACAAACACAGACGCACACTGGGGCGCACAGGGGCGGTGAGTAGAGAAAATATACAGCATCAATTGGACGAGCGACCCTTTTTCCTTCTCTAGCCCTCCTTCCCACTCTTGTGCTAAATGAGCGATGGTCCTTCTAATTAATTGACAATCAAGGTAATTGCCTGTCTCTCCCTGTGTGGCGCCTCCTTCCAGTCAAATTGCATCGATCTGTTTTATGTATTTTCGCTTCGATACGGCAAAACGCTCCGCTGACAGGCTAGCTTCCACTGGGCTTATTAACACATACAAACACAGCCCCCACCCACCCCCTCTTTGTTTTTTGTTTTTACTTCAGCAGTGTAGAACACAGCTTGTTAAAACTGACCTTTGAACAAGACTCAGAAAGAGATGGAATATTAAAGAGGGGTGGAGGAGAGTTTGTGAAAGGTGAAACTGCTGTATGAAGTTAGGCAGAGGGAGGATGATGCAAAAAATATGTTAACTCTATGTTTATATACTCGTGGGTGGATGGGGGTGGGGGTGCCGAGGCTGACAGAGGACTTAATGTGTGAAGATAAAATTGATCTGACAGTAGCTTAAAGCTACACTATGCAACTTGAGCCAGACGGGTTTTCTTTTAAATGCTGCTCCCCTCCCTCTCAGCTGGGCGGAGTACGTGTTACTTACCCTAGCTGTGTGCTAACCTGTTCTGTTAGCCAAAATATTTGGATATATGCATGGACTGACAGTTGTACAGTATAATACTGTATATCCTGTTTATTTTAATGTGAAGTTGTATAATGCAGCTAAAATTGGGTTTATAGTTGCCTGTGTGTATGTGTGTATGTGTGTCTGCGTGTGTGTGTTTGCATGTGTGTGTAGGACTTTGAGATGAACAGAGAGCTGAAGATGGGGGTTATTTGTCTCTTGGAGGAGGTCCTCAGAGACCCAGACCTTCTGCCTCAGGAGAGAAAAGCCACTGCCAACATTCTAAGGTACTTACACACACACACACACACACATAGTAGATAGACACACCTATATAATCGTTAATGCAATCCCTTTTAAATGAAGAAAGTGGCTTACTGTAAATGGTATATTGTCATGGTTTGTGTGTTGTTTGCCTACAACTAAATATATATATATATATATAAATATAAATATAAAATATGTTTATATAAATATAAACAATCAGGTTGTCTTGTAGCCTGGTTAAAACCTTCCTGATATTGAAAGCTCCCCCTACGATTTGCTCTGCTTTACATAGAGGAACTCTCCATTGCCAGGTGTCAATAAAATCATTAGCAGGTGATGGGCCCCCCCCTGTCTTCAGGGATGATTTTCTGAAGACACTTAAATGCTGTCGGCACCAACTGAACTACCCACATGGACTCTGATTGGGGCAACGGTTCTCTACCTGGTTTTGAGTTAAGAGTTCCTAAACTGATATGTAAATCAGGATGGTTTTAACCAAGCTAGTTGTCTTTTTGTAGTGCCCTTTCTCAAGACGAACAGGAAGATGCTCAGCTGAAGATAGAAGATATCTTACAGATGGTAAGAAAATGTCATTACCCATAAATCTGATTATTTTCTATAATCTCCATCTTTCACTTGGGGTATATATTTAATACTAATATAGAGGACATAGCAGCCTCTAGTGGATCTTAAATTAAATAAAAATAAATACCTGGGAGTATTTTACACCTCCCTGAATAAAGATTTTTTGATATATTAATAAACTTTTTATGTATTTGATTAACGACTTGTCGACCCATATGGTATGAATAATCTTCTAGTTGTTGTTTTTCTTTAAGATAGCTCCTGTAACCCTTACTTTCCTGAAGCCATCACAGTTAATTTAATAGCAGTGTTGCACCAACAATACTCCGCCACTATACCACATCAAGCAATGCTCAGTATTATACTGTAGCATTTCCTGAATAATTAGGCTGCTTCACTAAGAGGGAAATCACCAGATTCAGCATAGTGTGTTTTGACCTATTTAGTGAGTTTTTTTGTCTCTCTCTCTCTCACACACACACACACACACACACACACACACACATACTTGCACACCTGCATGCATCATACAAAAGCTGGTCCACCCTCTCAGTCTGTTCTGCACATATGTATGTGTGTGTGTGTGTGTCCTGTCCCTCAGGGAGAGAGAGAACATAGGCATCTCATGACCATGTCCAGTCTCAAGGGGACTGTCAACTGTCACAAATTGTATTTGTCATAGCCAGTGTCTCCGCTGGGCAATTTATATCTCACCAGTATTTTTTGTTTGTCGTGTGTGCGTGTGTGTTTTTTCATGTATATGTGTATGCGTTTATATGTATGTATTTATGTCTATTTATATTATTTATATGTATGTGTGTGTGTGTGTGTGTGTGTGTGTGTGTGTGTCTAGGCGGAGAGCCCAATAGCAGAGTGTTTTGAGTCTCTGCCGGCGATGGAGCTGGCTGAGCAGATCACTCTGCTGGACCACATTGTGTTCAGGAGCATTCCCTACGAGTCAGTCTGCACACATTACTCTTGCACTGTTATCTGATGTCAGTATCCCTTTAAACAGTTAGGTATTAGAGCCCTACTCACAAGCCCAAGTGAGCACACATTTTACTTACACACTGAGCTACTGTCAATTCATTGAAGTGAAGTGAGATTTTTACAGTCTTCTAAATGTTGTCAGGCAGGTTTTCTTGAAGTCCCCCACTGTTAGACATTATACACTTGGATTGCATTTATTGTGCAGCTGCAGTCTTTATGTGTTTTGAAAGACTTTTGTTATTTACTTTCCCCGTGCTTTTATGGAAGGATTGTAGAAATGTGCATTTTGATGTAGGTTTGTCTTACTGTATCTGTGTAGTTTATCTGGGTCTCTCTGTCATTCCTCTCTCAGGGAGTTCTTGGGCCAAGGATGGATGAAGGTTGACAAGACAGAGAGGACCCCCTACATAATGAACACCAGTCAACACTTCAATGATGTAAGTGGGATTTGTTTGAGGTCTATTTGAATGTCATTGCATTTTCAAAAATGCGTACGGCTGTTGCCGGTCATGGAATTGCCCGTGAGCTATTTTTGCTACATGTGGTTTTAACAACACACAAAATACATTGGGAAATACACTTTGGAAGCCTATATGATTTATATGATCCCATTATTATTATCTCCATGTCTTCCTGTGGCTTGTGGCTGGACAAGCACTTTTCTGGATGAGCACTTTTCAAATAAGACCGGCTGTCATTGATTAGCAAACGTAATGTTTATGAAATTTGATGTAGTTTAGAAGGTCTAACCAGCCTCCCCAACAACATCATTTAATGAGTGAGGACTCTTGAGTGAAGACTCTTGAGTGAAAACGCAAGCTGAAAATGCAAGCTTAAAATGCATACATAACTTTTATTCCGCTGCCTTTCTGCATTTGGTGTAAACCTGACATGAGGCTGCTACTATTTTAAATAGGCCTACTAGTAATCGTTAAGGTCGTTAATAAAAGCAAGTGAATCCTTGTGCCCTACCTGTTTGTTGTGCTCGACCCAGCGTAACAGAAAATGTCATGATAAAATCAAGGCTTCTATTCTACGGGTCCAGTCACCACACAATCTATCTCATGATCATAATGATAGTTGCATTCAACGTATGCTTCAAATTAACTGCAGTTTTTAAATCCAGTTTTGTCATTTTTGAAATTGAGTGTTTACACAGTCTGGAAGTGTCATGAGGTTAGGGTTCAGAAAATCAGATAAAAATTGATCGGTATGTCTTTCAAGTGCAATTATCTGAAAGAATGCACTTTAAAACTAATAAGAAAATTGACTTTCTAGTTTAGTGTTAATCTGACAGCAGAAATAGAATAATACCATGTTCAATTTTATTGATCCCTGAGGGGACAGTGAGTAGTATCACTGGAATTGTATTAACTATCCTAATCATCCTATTCCTATGCCATCCCCTTGTAGATGAGTAACCTGGTAGCATCACAGATCATGACCCATACGGATGTGGGCTCAAGGGCCAGCTCCATAGAGAAGTGGGTAGCGGTGGCAGACATCTGCCGCTGTCTCAACAATTACAACGGGGTGTTGGAGATCACCTCAGCTCTCAACCGGAGTGCCATCTACCGACTGAAGAAGACCTGGGCCAAAGTCAGCAAACAGGTGATCCGGGTTAGCTTTTCTGCCATACTTACTTATTGTTGAAAATAATATTGATATAGCACTAGCTGCTTATTTGCTCCATCCTTGCACTAAACCAGCTGGTACCAAGTAGGTAGGGAAATCTTAACAGGGAGTTTAATGCATGCATTGAGCAAATACAAATGACATTTGATATTTTATCTTTACATTTTTTTAATTAAATAAATATTAACCGCGCTTTAACATTTGCAGAAGTTTTATTGCTGCCGAGGTTGTGTTTACTTATTTTAAATTAGAAAATCCAAAAAATATTTAATTTGACATTTCCCGTAGTTAGTACCTGTATTTTCTGAATCAATATTTTGTTTCTTTCCTTAAACTACTCACATTACCGCAAATCCTTGATGCTTTTAGAATATCATATGAATTTGGATTTGACGTTATATGTTTGTGTTGTTACCCAGGCCAAAGCCCTGATGGATAAGTTGCAAAAGACCGTGTCATCAGAGGGAAGGTTCAAAAACCTTAGGGAGACCCTTAAAAAGTGAGACCTAAGTAAAATTTAAGAGAGTACATGTAACTTGATATGTAACACAGTAGTTGAAGAACTTACTGTACAGTACAATAACATAACATATAGTAAATTTGCCAATGTCTTTTTGTAATACTTATTATTTAAACCACTGACAATTTGATCTCCCTCTCGTAGCTGCAACCCTCCATGTGTTCCATACCTGGGAATGTACCTAACGGATCTGGCGTTCATTGAGGAAGGAACACCCAATTTCACAGAGGAGGGTCTCGTCAACTTTTCCAAAATGAGGATGGTATGCAAATTAAAGATTGCTTATATTCAAACACAGTCCCGACACATATGTCCCCCAAACTCACAGAACTATAGTGTAACATGGACAATGGTGGTTTTACGTTTCCCAGATCTCCCACATCATCAGAGAGATTCGACAGTTCCAGCAGACGCCATATAGAATAGAGCATCAAGTCAAGGTATTCTTCTTCTTTCCTCTATCCCTGAATCACAATTGGCCTTGTCATATCAATAATAGAGATCTTTCTGAACCTAGTCCCTTGGTTGAGGTGGGTAGACTACTGTGTCCACAAGGAAGCTATTCAGAGTCTGTCAGTCACAACATCATGGTTCTAGAAAAGAAATACCTCGAACAGAATGTATATAATAATTAAAAGAATTAAAAGAAGGTTCAGCTATTTTGAAGTTATTGATAAATATGAATATTCACATTATGGGCCCTAGTTTACCAGTCAAGGCACACGGTGCCAGTCCACGGTGCAAGTCGATCTAAGGTGTGGCCAATACTTTTTTGCAAATTTCAGGACATGTGGCAGTGGCGGTAATTGAGCGCAACGGCGGCACAGTTGTAAAAGGGTTGGATTAGAATGAATACATTATGGCCAATCAAATCAGCTCCTCTCATTCCCTTTAACAGCAGCGCGCTCTCTGTCTCGGTGAACTGCTAATTTTGTAATTGACCGTAAAAGTTCAGACCGGCAGAAAAGGAAGAAATTGATGCCCTTGTTCAGGAAGTAAACATTTGCCAAGTACGCAAATATGGTATCTCTAATAAACCACCATGATACAAATGCATATATTTTGTTTTGTGATTAAAAAGGTTAAGGACAGTAGTCATTAATTAAATTATTCACGAAATAGATCACATAATATAGTGGTTAGTGGTGTGTGTGATTTTGGATCGGTATGTGCTTAGTGTACCTTCACCGAAAGCCCAGAAACTACCACACAACGCCTGCATCTGCACTAAGACGTGGTCTGACCAGAAAGACGATAGCGCAATATTTGGTTTTATTAGACACTAAAATAGCACTGCACCACCTGATTTTGACAGACACACCCTCTACTGTGCTCCACATCCATTACTCCACAAGCGAGGTCATGGCGCCCCAGGAAATTAGCAGACGCACCCAGGCGAGAGAAAAACCACTTTGCGCCGAACCAAATTGTCATTACGTCTGCGTTAGCATTACCACCGGCGTTGCACCATCCGGAAACTATAGCTGTTTATTTTTAAACTACTCTCAGAGTCAGTAGCACTAATTACCCCCTACCCTTATCCATCCTTGCCCTCCATCCAGGTGACCCAGTACCTGCTGGATAAGACTCTGATCATGGATGAGGACACGCTCTATGACCTCTCTCTGAAGATCGAGCCCCGCCTCCCAGCCTGAGTTACATCTGCCTCGGCCAGTGGGTGCCTCCCAACTCCTGAACCCCATCCAAAGGGCAGCACGCCCCCCATAATCGCATCAATGAACCAGACGGAGAGGAAAGATATTTGAGAATGAGGTGGAGAAAGACTTCCAGAATGTCATAAGGTCGAATAAGATGATGGTGTTGATAAGTAAGGCTAGATAAGAGAGTTACGTAAGTGAGAGGGCAAGCAAGGAAGGAATTGTGTTCTTTAAAATAACGGACTGAAGTCGGTATAAGGGAATGGAGTTAGTGTGTACAGGATATCACATGTGGCTCAGGCGTTTCTGAAGTGTGGTGCGCATGACACCACGCTTCCTCAGACCGTCTGAGAGGGCAGGAAAGAGGCTCAAAGAAGAGGAGTCTTGGATACTTCTGGAGGTGGCTGGCAGTGGATATTAAAGAGATGTAGCATGTACAGCTAGTGTGTAACAGAGACGTGTCTAGCCTCTTAGCAACTCTGTTGTCTGTGGGATGTTGCCTGTGCATTTCTGTGCCACGTCCTGAACTGTGAGCCATTAAGGCTTTAAATCATGATGTAATTTCATAAAGTTGCATGGTTTCAACTTGGCATGTAACTGTTTAAATTGCCTTCAGTTGTGTTTATATGGTCGCGTTAACGCTGACCCTTAGCATAGCATGTTTCACTCTGGGTGATCCTCAGAGCTGCTATGTATTTTCCTTAATCTACATACAGATTGTAAAAGACATGAAAAAAGGCTCACCAATGAAAAACAAACTACATATCAAAAATATCCAAATATAATACAAAATCGTATTTAGTAATTGATTTGTATCTAATAAAACAAAATAACAAATGTTAATTTGTCTTTGTTGGGCTCTGCCCCACAGTTAAAGGTTGCCATGAAGTTTGGGCATCAATGTATTTTTTTACCACCCAAATAGATACCTCCAAGGTGCCTTCTTATCTATGTTTAAAAATTCCCCTTTAGTTGGCAAATCTCAAAGCCTCTCTAAACTAGGACTAGTAGCCAGGTTAGAGAATAGTAAAAGGATCACAGCAAAGCATGCTCACCAGTCCCCCTAGTGTTTAAACATTGTCACCGCATTTGAAGACCCGATGCTTTGCAGATATTATATAAAATTGTTCTAAAACAAACTGTTGTGTAAAGCGAGGACCCAGTATGTAACTGTTAGATGTAGGATGGGAATGTTTTTGCACTCCGAGATGTAGCTTCGTGCCTGAGTGACAAAGTGACGTATGATGTTATTTTTGGAAATAATGATTCCACACATATCATCATATCATTGAAGAAATACGTTGACATGTTATGGTGTGGATCGATCGAGTCCCTGTTTTCGTCTCTGTTGTTTATGTAGAATTTTAATCTTGCATCTGCAGCTCTTGTAAAATAAGTCATTTATTTTGAACTTGATTCTAAAGATTAAAACAAATATATATATATGTATACAGTGTATATATATATATATATATATATATATATATATATATATATATGTACGTATGTATTTTAAGATATTATTTTAAAATATGTAGCATTTGAACAACGTAATTTAAGTTTCTAACCGTGCGGCATTCCTCGTGTGATGTATCTCTGATATGATGAACATTGTTGTCCTGCACGCACCCCCAACATGCATGTTGTGCATGTCAGACTTAACTCTACCTGTACCTTCCCCAAACCCCTTGTAGAACTACTGTCTCTGTGGCTCGTAGCTGGCTATGCTCGCAAAGGGATATTTCACCCATAAGTCAGCCATGGTTGTCAAATGTCTTATTTCACTATCGCAGTGTAAACTTTACTTGAGGCCAATGGTTCTTCAAATTGTTTAATGAAGTTTCGTCAAACTGCATTTTTTTCCCCCATGACCCCCCAGAAGAGATAGCTTGTGAGGAAAATGTAGTCACACGTGAAAACAGTGGTCAATATAATTAATAACGTACATTTTTTCTTAAATTATTTTAGATTATCAAACAACCCCCCAAAAGCATCTTGTGAACCCTCAAGGGGTCCCAACCCCCTCTTTGAGAACCACTGGCCTCTGCCATCTGTTTAAATGCGGGTTGTTATGCAGTAACAGAGATTAGCAATTAGCTGTAGGCCTTTGTGCCAAATGGTGAGAGGACAGATTGCTTTAAATATACAGTCACGCATTTGTCTCTGTTCTACTAGGAAATGTTTTTGTGCTCTGTGTTTTGGGTGAACTATTCCTTTACACTATCTGTGTTTAAAATACTAGTTTCGGTAAATCTGATGCTTTGTTTGTATTGCATTCTTCTTTAAGTGTTTTGTTTGTGGGTTTGTTTGTATTTTTCACTTGTGAAGAAGGGGAAATAAAATTCATCATGCCTTAAGTGATTAGGTGTTTTCCAGTGCTTTCCTTGATTGGATGTGGTGTCCATAAGGGATGTATCCCCAGCTGATGCCACTGTTTAGTTTCTCTCCTGAAAGAGTGTAATTTCATGGTGTTGGCTGGAATACTCTTGGCACGCCATGGAGTAGATATAGCCTCATGAGCCTTGACTACTCAGCTAAAGGTATACTCATTAATTGCGTTCTAGCACCCCCGGAACCCTACATTTCTTCCCTAACTCACTGTGAGGTTGTTATTTTAAATTACAGTTCTCCACAAAAAAGTGGGGGAGGGGAGACAGTGACAGCTCCACACACTTAAAAACCATGCATTTTAAATTCTATAGCCTCTGTGCTAGAACGTTAGATAAATAAACTTCTGTGACCTGACATTTGTGTTGTGTTAACCTGACACTACGTGGTCATAGGTGGTATTACACTTGCCTGTCTTGATGCTGCAGAACAGACCAATGTATCAATTTTGTCCTGTCTCACTTCCACTACCAGAGTTAATTGTATAATTTAGTCAAGCTGTAAAAATGGATGCCCCACCTTCTTAAAGTGTTGTACAGTAGCTTGGCTTCTTGATAACTGATGTGTGATGTAAGTGAGCTGCTGTATATTTTTTCCCAGCGGGGGGTTAGGTAATCAGCCAACACAGCTCATGTTTCTAACAAGTAGTGGGATGAGAGGTTTTGTACCAAAGTCCCCATCAATTTCATCTAACCTTTCAGAATCACACACTGTATTGCACAGACATAAAACAGACCACAAATTTACAGTAGGCCTACTAGCTTATTTAGTAATTTATGGGGGTAGGCCAGAGTTGGCCTGCCCCCTGCAAGATGCCTAACTCCTATCTGCAGCATGTAATAGCAGCATGTAATTGTAAGTCACTTTGGATATAAGCTAAATTGCCTAATTGTAAATAACCTTATAGCCTACCTTGAAATAGTAAAGGTAGGGGGAATCACTATAAATTACACTTTTTGTTGAAGCTAACAGCTACAAAACTAGGTATTACTTGGTATACTTAGTAGTCTATAGATGTGAGAAGTAAACATTAAGAAACCTACCCGGCCTACCTTGAGCAAGTGTCCTTGAGCAAGTTGTCTAACCCCTACCTGCTCCTTAATACTTAATTGAATAAATAATTTCACTCACTGTAAGTCGCTTTAGATAAAAGCTGTTGCTAAAATTATCTAATTGGAATGGATTGCAAGATGTGAAGTGATAAGAAATACTGAACATGCAATAGGCCTATGTGTCGACTTGAACCAAATGTACGTGGAATGATCTATCCATAAAGACAAACCGTGTCATAGCCTGATAAGAGTTGTTCCATGGCAACATAACAACCACTCTATAGAAAGTTATCTTCCTCCTTAAGTGAGAGAGCAAAGTCTTTGCTCCGTCTTACAGCAAATTACTTTGGATTAAAGGGGCAGCTAAAAAGCTTAGATTTAGTTTCACAGGTGTCAGAAATTGTTAGCATACCACTTGTGTGTGTATTCAAACAGTTTCCCTTTGAGCTACAGTAGACTGACCGTTCTGACATCTTAATGGTGTCTTTAATGTGAGTGTATAGGCATGAGTGCAGAATTGAATGTCAAGTGAAATGAACTTATTGCAAAAGCCATCATGAAAGCACATGAGTGTATTATTGTGTGTGTGTGTGTGTGTGTGTGTGTGTGTGTGTGTGTGTGTGTGTGTGTGTGTGTGTGTGTGTGTGTGT
>JAOEHI010000024.1:965158-977694 GCA_025447815.1 Percopsis transmontana
TGTGTGTGTGTGTGTGTGTGTGTGTGTGTGTGTGTGTGTGTGTGTGTGTGTGTGTGTGTGTGTGTGTGTGTTAAAGTGAGAAATTGGTCAAACTCTAAGTTGCTAGCTGCAACAGAAAGTGTTTAGAAAGTGACCCCACCTTTCCCTCTCAACAGATAATGCAGGGCAATTCTCTCTATTTGACTGATAGGATGAAATCAAGTGCCGTGTAATCAGAATAATGACAACACTCGAAAGAGACATGACAAAGGAACATTTATGAAAGGAGGGAAACCGGTTATCATTGATGACCAGCATGGATGGGAATAATGAATGAGGAATGTTTTACCTCCACTGATGAACAGATGCATGGCACACAGTGATTACAACATTTTTTTCCGCCTAAACTCGACCTCAAAAGAAACAACAAAGCATTCTCAGGCGCAGGGTTACCACATGTGCCTTTGTCAAACATCGTGGCATCATGGCCATCACAAATTCACCAAAAACCACACACACACAAACACACACACACACACACACACACACAGACAGCAGGTGGCTAGTTGCTGAATGGGACATCTTGAGTGGTAACCTGCTCTACACTCTAACCAGATAAAAGGTGCAGGACAGAAACATGTCGGTAATTGATTGCTAATTAGTTCTTTTGTTGTCGGCCATTGTGTGCTGACAGAGTCTTGCCCCTAGGATGTCTATTCACAGTGTCTCTGGCCTCAGAGCTGGGACATAAGAAGAGTAACTCTATAATGAGACAGACAGCATGATGTAACGCTTGCATCTTCAATAACCTATTAGGGTGTCTTCTGCTCGCCCAGTGTGTTGTCTGTTTTATCAGTAAGGAAAAAAAGACTGAATCAATAAATGTACATTCAAAAACAGACGCAAACAGATAGAAATGCAGGTATATAGACAGGCAAAAATACGGTATATTAAAATGCATGTGTATCTTATTCCATACCTTATAATGAGGGTCTAGCTTTCCTACTCTTAGATACCCACTAGTGGACACTGAATTACCATATACTTGGATGATTTGCAATTCCCACTAAGTTGCCATACCCACATCTCTCTCTCTCCCTCTCTGTCTTAGTGTCTCTCTCTCATCAGTGCATGAGAAATTACCTAATGAGGAATGGGTCGCACATTTCCACAAACTCATTAACCCGCGAGCGAGTGAGACTAATTGCGGCGTTTGGGTAATGTGATCTCACATCTGTTACTGCTGCCCAGGACACACTAGTCAGCATAGGGCTGTATCTGGTGGGCTGAACCACGCATAGAGCTAGGATTAACAGAACACACACTCAGATTCCACTACACCTTGTTAAAATGGGTGGAGCAGTAGGCTTATAAGCTCTTGCATGATTATTTGTTCTGCAAAAAATAGGTGCCATCTATACAGTATATTACATTTACATTTACAGCAGTTAGCAGACGCTTTTATCCAAAGCGACTTACAATTAGTACATTTGTCGACAGTTGAACTGGTTAACCACCAGTTTTTGCAAGCAGATAACATTCTCTTATTAGCAACTTAAACTGACTGGCTAAATGGACACTACTAATGTAGTGAATTCTTGTTTAAGGTTTTTCTAGAGTAGGCCTATGTATACAGTTTTTTTTGTTCTGTGAGCTGATACAACTGAATTGATTAGAATTGTCCAATAAAAATCAATAGTATCCAGTTGTCTTTTCTGGTGTGTTGTAGGCCTAATTACCACTCAGTAAAAATGAAATCAAATATGACTTGGCCATTGAAATAATCTATAAATTCAATCAAATTGTGATTGTGTATAGGGTTGACACATGATAACAAATAAATGATTTTGGTGGAAAAAAACAAAATAATGATTAGAAAAGGTTGCTATTTTAATCAAGTTCATTGGGCCAAGGCATAACCTAAACATGAGTTTGAAAAAAAAAATACACATTTAAATATGAATATGCTTAGAGGAATAAATTACATTTTCAGGGTCTTTGACTTGGGCTGTGCGGTATTTTCAGTAATTCAGAAAATTACTGCAAACAAATTTATGTTAATAAAAAAGGTGGGAACCAACGGTTATATGGAAAAAGTAATATACTTTTGTTAATTATGATTAATCTTTTGTTTAACCCCCAAGCATTGTTACAGAAACTCCAATTATAAGTTTACAGGCAGTGGGACTGCTTATGGTAATGCCATATCTCATCAATTACCATCGCATGACCATAAATTGGCCCCAGCGCTGACAACGAGATATGAGGTTAACACGCAGATTAATTTGAGCTGCTGTGATTTCAGCCTCAAGTTGATACTTCTAATCTTTGACACAGCCTGGGCTTTCATAATGAAAAATTATATTTACTACTTTTGGGCCTGTGTGTATAGGTTTTATATATCGTATAAGGATAATGCTAACTAGAGTAATGCATTAGGGTATTCAATTAAATACTTTTTCTTATTAGTCTAGGCCTACATCATAAATGGAAGGTGATAGGAGGAGATGGTCTTTGCATCTTTGAATAAATAGGCTATCTCTGAATATTGTTCTGTGTTTCTTTCTACAGATTATATCCAAAATAGCCTAGAGTATGAAACATTTGAATTATTTCAATTCCCACAATATATTGATTCCGTGTCACATAAAAAATCATAGTGAATTTGTTGGATCTAAAATTTCACGACCGAAGATTTGCAATCAATGAAATCAGGTGTAGCATTGTGGCCACGGGGTAAAATTATACCCAACATTGCCTTAGTTCCTGCATTATTAAAAATAATGCTATGGAAAATATCTTAATAATTACAATTAACTACTGTTCTTGTAAAACAACCATTTGAGCTTTATTTTTTACAATTCAAACCGTAGGCCTATTTACATGTAGGGTAACGGACGGATGGAAGGAAGGAAGGCGAGAATTTTGAATTGGAATTTCGTTCTTAAACAGTTATGGCTAGCTTAACGCCTTGCTTAGGTGATTATTAACGTGATTCGTTTTTATTCAAATATTTTAAAATTAATTTGACTAACTATTATATAGGCCTTTCATCACATTTGCGCTGTTTGAGAAGATTCGAGAGATCATAGGCTATTTGACAAAAAGAAACAGAAATCGTCAACT
Organism: Percopsis transmontana; assembly: GCA_025447815.1. Taxonomy (NCBI): domain Eukaryota; kingdom Metazoa; phylum Chordata; class Actinopteri; order Percopsiformes; family Percopsidae; genus Percopsis; species Percopsis transmontana. The sequence continues at coordinate 968,264 of JAOEHI010000024.1, forward strand.
GATTTTGTCATTCATTGTGATCTATCACACATAGGAACAGAAGACTAAAACTAAGACTTGTTAGTAACAAGCGTCCACAAACCACCCTGAACTCGCACATTGAGGTTTCCTGGGCTTTAGCTGACTTGTAAAAAAAACTTTACTCATAAATTTCATAATAGGCCTAACGAATCGTGAGTGCGGCGTTCAAGGACCGCTATAGCTATATTGGTGTTATCTGTTGATCAAAATTGAAAATCCCTAGAATAAATCCCTAGAATAAATGTATTACCTGAAATTCATTGAATTTATGTATCCTAAATAGTGTCTTTCAGGTTAAAACACTCCTAGATGTTATTTAGCCAAACAGTAGGCCTAGGCCTAAATGTGATAGACTATCTCTATACTGGTGTTTTGCAGAAATAGCTTTAAACTGCATTTGTCTAATCGAAAAGGGCTCTAAATAGCTTGATCTTAGGCTACAAGTTCTAACAAATAGATAGGGCTAATTGATAGGGCTACTTGTAAAAGCTATAAGCTACTGACTACATAGAACCTACTGCTGTGAAAATTGCCAAAGAACCATTTTAGCGAGGGGAAACAATTTCGGTACGACACTGGTACAGTTCCATCCCATCAGTCTTGCCCATAGTGATGACCAGATTCATTGTCATGGTCAAAGCAGTGACCGTCACATCACAGCGCTGACATCTTTACCGCAGCTGTTTGCTGCAAGTGACCAGTTACCGTTCATAAACCCTGCAGGATATAGCTTACCTCAAAATAAGTCTGGGTCACTGAACATTTAGGCCCACTGACAGTCCTGTGCGTGGTCCTGCATAACAGGCCTATTACACAAAATGTTAGCTTATATACCATTTGATTGCAATGAAGACATAACATCGTACCTTTTTCAACATTCTTGAAAATTATTTTATTCGCCATTTTAAATTGGTACAAACCTGTAATTGTAGTGCGTTTGGATGTAAGATCAAACATTTAAGAAATGTGTCAGTAATTAGCACAGACAATAAGTTAAAACATGTCACAAAAAGACCAGCGGGTACATAGCAAGAATGTTTTATCTACACAAAACATCCTAAAACAGAGTAGGCCTATTGAAAGATCACCTTACTTGGGTTTCGCTCCCGTCTCATGCAGACGAGGTCAAGGTCGCCTAACAAAAGCATTTGTTCAATTTCAGTGTTCACCGTCACCTCTCTATATTATCCAAGATTTAAATCCACGTGCACTGCGCATGCCCAAGAGACCATTAGGTCAGCCTATGTTGCGTGTTTGGCAGACTGCTACCAAACTTCATACCCAATCCTCACATATTCGATTGACATAATATAACACAACTTCACCTGAACACAATAACATGTGAGTGCCTACTGTAAATACACACTCAGTGAAAACGTAAATACGATACGATTGTTTGGCTCTCAGTACTTAGGCCTAGGCTAGATCATTACAATATCATCAATAGTTGATAAAATCCTTTTGAATTAATAGTTTAACCCCAAACCCAAGATAAACAAGTTTTTATCCATTCGTCCATCAGTTCTGTCAGTTCTGTTTTGTTTTAGTTTTTTTGGTGTTTTATTTTCATAGTCTAGACGAATCTCCATTTTCTCAAATTTCAGGACTTAATTGCTCGTTCTCACGTTTTGCTGTACACCGTGGACATAATAACAAAAAGGAGCCGGGGGGTACGTTGAAAAGTCACTAAGTGAAACTCATGGACACTGTGTGCTCCAGCGCTTTGCGTCGAAGCGACGCGATGCTTGTCCCTCTCCACATGTCACTGTCTGGGGAACTACACAGCTGGGACGAGCCCGATACGTTCGTGGGGCCGGAGAGAGAGGCTGACATTCCAGGGAAAGGCGTCTGGTAGAGGTGAGACTGCAGACCGGAGCCATTAGAGGACAGGCCGTTTGAAAGGCCCATTGAGTTGGGAGGGGGCCCGGGTCCCAGGCTGCATTGTGACAAAGACTGCATGGACGGTTGACGACCCAAAGCCGGTGGGAGCTGCAACTGAGAGACTCCGGGCATCCCCGTGGCCCAACGGGAGTCGTTGGCGTGGAAGGAACACAAGCTATTCTCCATGGCGGCTGCGGCAGAGAATTGGGGCAGGCCGTGCGTGGGGAGCAAAGTTCCTGGGGCGCGGAACACATTTGTGGTCTTCTTCCTCTTCTTCCACTTGGCACGTCTGTTCTGGAACCAGACCTATGACCAGAAAGGTGGACTGAGAATTAACAATCTGGGCCTAAAATTGCGAGGAGAACGCTCTGCGCTATGCGCAAAGGTAAAATCAAGATTGTATATATTCTAGAATTAGATATAGTACTGACTATACAACCGTCTTAATGATCAATGATCAATAGACTAATTATTGTCGAGTAACACAATAGGAAACTATCGATATAATGGTAGCCTAATATTTATAAGTTAGCAGGAGGCCAGAGGGTGTCATCATTAATAGTATTATTCTACAGTACAATATATTAACGCTTTGGTGATGTTACACATCATTGAACCTTAATATCGTTTAACCATTAGCCTTTATTTACACTCGTATTTACAGATGGGTCCAAGTTTAGTTTAATAGCCCGTGATGTAGGATACCTAAGCATAGGTCTAAATGCACCAACCCTGCAATACAATCTACGTAATGTGGAACCCAAAAGAGGCCTGCCGTGTTCACATGGATCTTTATAAAGATTTCATCATCTTCAGGCATGATTAATGTGCGCGCATAGCCGTGAGTTGGTGCCATTGTATTAAAACTGAAATCTCGCTCTCATTCCGTTCAGCCATCCGTGAAACGTCGACCAAACCCATTACACTCGAGGGAAAGAAAATGCAATTTCTCATTCCATTAAAAAAGTACAATATAGTCTTGAGTCCTATTAAGACGTCGCTGATAAAGCATTTTAAGGAGCGCTATAGCCACAGTAAGTTCTCCTGTAGTAGACTATACTCAAATGTTAATAAACTACACAGCACACCAGCACACAGCACACTTACACCTGTGAGCATATACAAAATTCGAGTGTGTATAATCGATTATTAGAGTGACTAATGGTTATACTGGTTTTATTGCTTCCAGTGGGATAATTTACATGAATTTCAAATCACTGGTTAATAACCCGTTCACTGTTATAAATAAGGCTGAAATTAGTTGATAATGTGTTTAGTTTATTAAGGCCTGATAACCAATGGCTGGCCCCTGCTTTGTTGCAATCCAGTTGGAAAATGCTCTGTCAAATTCAAAAGTCAATTATTTTAGAGGCATGTAATTATAATCATCCAAACATATTCAACAAAAAAAGCTGTTAAAGCTGACTAACAACTTTAATAAAACTACATATTAACGCCTATTTATTTATATAAGGGGGCGATTTTAGGTGGTCACGAGAGTTGTTGAAGTTGTTTGATAGTTTGGTATTTGCTAGTTTTGAGGTGACAGAAATATTCTCTGATTAAAGCCTATTAGTATAAACTATATAACATAGGCCTAATCCTTAAATATATTTTAGAGTTCAAATTATTCATGGTAAGAACGAACGAAAGGAAGAAAGTAAAAACAAAAAGCTAATGGGCTATATGTGCTCATGACTCAAGTCGTGTTATTAAAAATACATATGGATGCTGCATTCAAATTTTACGGGTTCGACAAACGGAATGTCAATGCAATATTGGCGTTTCTTTTTAAAGTAACAACTTGAAGGGTTCAGCACCTTGGACAGGGCATACAAAAAGGTACACGCTATTTTTGTTTTTTGGGGCTCTAAGTCTGTCAGCAACAAAACAGAGCATCTTACAATAACTACAATAACATACCAAATCATGAGGAGAGTAACTTTGAAATTGCAGGCATAATAATAAAAAGTTATTGACTAAAATAAAATTAGAAATTATTCTAAAATATGTGTTAAGCCTATGCTCCAACTAATACATTTCCATGCATAGACTTTTCTACTAAATGAATAGGCAACTGGTACAAGTTAGCCTACTCGAACGTCTATGTATTTCTTTTTTCAAACGGTACCTGTACGCGGGACTCAGTGAGACCGATCCGTAGCGCCAGCTCCTCGCGCATGAAGATGTCAGGGTAGTGCGTTTTTGCAAAGCTGCGCTCCAGCTCGTTGAGTTGCGCCGGCGTGAAGCGCGTCCTGTGCCGCTTCTGTTTCTGCTGGTTGGCGGTCTGACTTGAGCTTTGCTGCTGCTGCTGCTTCTCCTGCTCTTTACCGTTAACCGACATGCCCGTGGTGTTGGATCCGACATTGGCGATGTCTTCCCCAGGCAAAAGAGTGGTTCCGTCCACAGAGTCCGGACCAGGGGCCATGTCACCCGGATGCCCCTGATCTGGGACACCAGCACCCAGCCGGCACTTGAGAGCGTCTCGGTGTCCGAGTAACTCGGCAGCGTCCTTCATCCCTGGGGGAGAATAGGGGGTTTTAAGTAAGCAGTCGGCTAACCACAGAACGCATTTACCCTGAATGAGGGTTAGATAAGTTAATTTCACTTATTTATGACAAAACATCCCACTAGCTTTAACCTCTACACCTTAACCAAAATAATTTCACATTTCGTAAAAATTGCTACAAATATTTGCTTTGACAACAATAAAACAATTTAGCTGTCGATAAAATTAGTTAAGCAAGACACATTTTATCACAAATAGTAATAAGTATAAATGATCATCTTACAGTGTAGTTTAGGGCTGGAGTTTAGCGATGATAACTCACCGAGCCGAGCATCCAGGAGGTCGGCGTGAGAAAGCATTGCGTACCGCTCCAGGATGAGAGGCGAGCCAAAAAATCCTACAACTTTTAGCAATTTAGAAAGTATATATGGTCTAAATGAACGAAAATTCGGTTTGTGGTTAAAAAAGGAGGTTCCTTGCATTATAATGTCCTTTAGAGCGACGGGGAGGCGCTTATTAGTTCAAAGAACCCATGAGCTTCCTCAAATAAGAGCCAATCAGAATCGAAGCTTGGAAATGTCAGCGACTTGACTCCCCCTTTGCACCTCCAGCTTCGCACGCGCACGCGCACACAAGACGCACGGACACGCGCACACGAGCCCAAATGATGCACGAACCACTAAAATTCAGTTCTATCAACTGCCTTCCATTCTCTGATTTATTAGCTATTCATGCTCAAATTATTTCACGTTAAACAGCTTAATGCGTTTGTTTAATGTCATATATGACAACCGTAGCCTATATGCTTGTAGACAGATGTAACATACATATAGCCTAACTGCTAAGAACACAAGCTTTTATTTGAATGAACAAATCAACAACATACAGGGAACCTATAGACATAGAAATGTACTGCCAATATGCATACTATTTTTTTGACAATAAATATTCTACAGAGATGTTTACCAATTCCAAAAGACGTTCGTCTGTTAATGTTTCAAATGAGAGAAACATTTATCCATCGTGAACCTAACATCGAACACAGGTAAAACATATAATCATAACTCGAGTATACACTTGACCGTTGATGAAAGTATAGATAGGAGATGGGATCTCTGGGCCTAGACCCGGTAACAACACAGAATCCTAGCTCCCTTGCTGCCGTCCCTGGATCACACTCATAACGAATATATTTCCCATTCCCGCACGGCAGGTGATTTGTGGAGACAAATAGGGGAAATAAATAAATAAACGAGTACAGATGGATTTATGGTCTGTTAGTGATCGGTTGCTTTAACTCTTATCGACTTTTCATCAACGCAGGTGCAATTAAAGGTATTTAGGCCAAATTGGTTCAAACAAAATCAGACGTGGTAGACCTAAATAATTTAGGACCTTTAGCAGCACTCCAGCTATTATACAATTAACAGGACAGCCATTGATCTTGGGCTACACTCACTTCTCCAGACAGTATTGGTTAGAGAGGGCTTTTGGCAGATGTCAGGGTTAGTCTTATGAACAGACCACCGCCTGGGACTAAATGGTTTCTTTGCAGCCGGACAAAGGAGGCGTCCGAGCGAGAACGCACCCGGCCTCCTTCTCCCCTCATACACTATGGGTGAAGATCTTTTATGTTGCTCCACGGCAATCTGCCAAATGCTGACTCGATCGACTCCTCCGGCTTCGAGAGCTACGGCAGACTACAGTATAACAATGTATCACAAAGAGGCGATGCAGTTTCTGAGGACCCGGAGAAATCAGCAACATCAGAGCGTCGATTCGTTTGATTCAGACTTGTAAACCGGAGGGGACTGTGGAGTAAGTCTGTGAAGGGCTTGAGCCGGAAGAGACGGTCTGTATACCTTGGACGTTGCTTCATTTTTTAAATAGCTAAGCGAATGCAGCTGCACTTTTTAGGCTAGGCTATAGCCTACATTCAATTGTAGAAATATATGAGCTATATGTGCATGTCTACAAATTGTGCCACAACAGCAAATAAATGTAATTGTAATGAAAATATATGGGCATTCATTTATTTTCTCATTTATCAGGACAGATGATAAAAATAACAATTAGAAATATAGAGAGAACATGATCAATTCAACATTAAAAAATACACAATTTTCCCCTAAACATAAATTAATAAGCAATTAATAGTTTATTGTTGTTGTTTTTATTATTATTATTATTAGTAGTAGTAGTAGTAGTAGTAGTAGTAGTAGTAGCAGTAGTAGTAGTAGTAGTATATGAATATTAATAATACGACTATAAATAGTAACAATATTTTTAATAATAATTAATTTATTTCTGTGTTCTAGCCTAAAAATCATAACAAAAAAAAACATAATTACCAAAACACATTAAAGTGGTCACATTTGCGAGTAGATTAGTGTATTTTACTTTCGCTGGAATGTAATTCATTATTTTGGATAGTTTTTGTTTACTCTATTAAATTACAATAACTGTAACTATGCTATTGCAATATTTGAATAAACCACAATACCCTGATGCTGTGGTCAGCGGCTATATGAAGATAACATCTCAGCTGTCCGGTCTTCCAGGGTGTAAGTTATTACTATAATAAGAGGAATCTACTTGAAATGGGTCTATGTCTCACTCAGCCTCCTTAACTGGACCACATCAATCTTCCCCAGTAAAAACACACTCGCATACAATCCTCCCCGGGTTAATGCGGCGCATCTGAGTGCGGAACGGCTGTTTACACGCGAGGAGACACTTTTAATGGAAGCACACCAAAAACAAATGCAATTTTATAGAGTAATTTCAAAGATCAAGAATTCCGTGTCCTCCCTCTCCGCGGCTTTTTAACAATCAAACTGCGTTAAATCCATTGTTCATATAACCTATGCTGAATATGTTGGTGACTCAGCAAACAGTGCAGAATATCATAGTGCAGATTTAGTGATAAAATCCTACACACCACAACACAAACTGTAAGAGAGAACAAACACAAATAGTCTACAATATTTTTCGTCCCAGTATCGCGTCGAGGCTATCTATTCAATCAATTAAAGAAATCTAAAGGGAAAATCGATCTTCCATCTACAGAAACGGCAGTTTAACAAATTACACTATAGTTTCGTGCAGGTGATTTGATGACAGTTGAGGGAATAAGAAGCCGCCTAATGCGTTTGTTGCATTCAAGTCCGAGAGACTGGGAGAAAGGCCAGAGCGGAAACAGGGAAGCCTATATTAGAGGCGCCCCTCTTCCGCCACCCATCCTTGCTGTACCGCCCTGTGCATCTCATGCACCAATTAGGCCCGCTGCCCTCCGCCTGGTCTCCATTACTGCGTGATCTGGTGCACAAAGCTATAATCATGGCTTCAAATAAAATAATCAGCAAAGAAGAGCGATTTCCTTAATGAGAAAGAAGACGTGCGTGTCACGGAGAGGGTGCTGGTGGAGTAGCTGCGCGTGTGTTCGTATGCGCACTCACGTGTGCGCGCGTGCAAGTGGTTTGGCAGCTAATAAAACAGCAACGAGAGTTTAAGAAATAGGGATTCATTTTAAGTCAATATTTTTATGTGTGGTGCTTGTGGTAGGCTGTAGAAACGCCATAATTTCACACAGTAGCTGTCCCATGATGCTTGTACAGTAACCTCAAGAATCAACTTGCTAATGCCTACATGTCTTCACTTTTTTACAAAATATAGGCCTTGTCACTAATCTATCTTGGCCAAACAGAAACCTAAGCAGACAGAGGAAAGCCATTAAATGTGATAAAACATGCACCTGGACGTGAATGTCATATAGGCTATTATTTGAGGAGAAAAGGTTTTTTTAAAGGTTTTTTTTTTAGGAGGAAGGTTTTGACCCTGTTTTTTTTTTTGCCAACTCACAAGACATCTTTTTCACTGAATACTGCACCACCAGAAGATTCTAGAATCACCCCCATCAAGACAATTGACCCTGGAGTAAACAAACAGTAAAATCAAATCGAAGGGACAGCACCATCTACAGGTTGAACACAGATTATTGCAATAGATGTTTGGCTCAAATTAGTGCCAAGTGAAGTCATTTGCCATACAAACAAAGCTTACAGTCAGCAGGCTTTGTTAGAGTTTCTATACACCTAAAAAATAGGATATTGTACAATACCTGGCCTCACTTAACTTTTCTTCCAGATCTGCTTCAGCCATCAAATTATGTTCTTTCTTAAGTCATTGGTTGGGTCCATTACTGTGGGTCTGTCATTATAATCTGCAATGCATCATTGAAGGTAATGAGTATCTTACATTACAGATACCAGAGAGCCTTAAACACACTGCTTTAGTCCATTTTAAATGCCATATTCTTATGTTTTCTAGTCTAAAACGACGATTTGAAACGACAACTGTATCAAATAGCTTATTTGGCACATTGTCCCACTCAGGACCCCATTGTATTACATAATATATTTTAATTTCACATAAAGCTATACTATTTCTTAACCTTGTGGAAATAAAAAACAACACAGCTGTTCTGAATACCAGACAAGCTCTGTGAGAACTTTGGTTAATTAACATTAATGTCTTTTTTTACATTTAATCATGGAAAATGTCTTTACCAATTAAGAATATTTAGCCATTTTTAATATAGTTCAAACACACACGCACAATGCACACGCACAATGCACACGCACCGCACACACACACACACACACACACACACACACACACACACACACACACACACACATGCACCACCTAAAATCCTAGATAAGGGGGAGGACTTGGGTCAGTAGAGTCTCTGAGTAGCTTGACATTAGGAACATGTGCTGGTAATTATCAAACTGCAGCGCAGAGCCACATCATGCAATTTAATGCTTCGGCAACTTAAAGAATAAATTGGTTCAGTCTCTTTGACCTTGCTCACTCTAACTTGCTGAAGTTGATCTACCTGCTGCCTTGAGTGAGAGACACGTGGAATGAGAACACACACTCACACACACACACACACACACACGCATGCACGCACGCACGCACGCACACACACACACACACACACACACACACACAC
>JAOEHI010000024.1:977794-993065 GCA_025447815.1 Percopsis transmontana
CACACACACACACACACACACACGCATGCACGCACGCACGCACGCACACACACACACACACACACACACACACACACACAAACACACACACACACACATACACACAGACAGAGAGTAATAAAGTCATGTTGTTTTAATTTGGATGACGGGGAAAGTCTGAACTTAAACCTTTAAAATATAACAAGACACTCACACACACCATCATCATCATCATCGGCGATCACTCGAGGTTGAGTATGATGGTCCTCCTGGGGTTGGTCCTTATTGTGGGTCTTCAAATAGCTGAAGAGGCCAATTCTGGAACCACAAACTGTGTGGGCATTGATGTGAAGTGCTGGAAGTGGAATGCGGAAGAGCTTTTTTGGTGGGGACTCTCTTCTTTCTTTGCTGCTGCTTGACACTGGCAGCCTGTTAGAGATCGTCTTCAGGGAATGTGGCTTCTTCATGTATACTGTTTCTCCATGCGGTTCTGTTTTGAGCGAGTTCTTCCAAGTTTGAGCTGTTTATTTGGAATTTTTTTAGGTTAATCCTGATGTTGTCCTTGAAACGCTTCTTCTGTCCTCCAGGTGCTCGTTGGCCAGCATTTAGTTTTGAGTAGAGAACCTGTTTTGGGAGGCTTGTGTTTGGCATTCTTATTACATGGCCTGTCCAATCTCAGCTGGTGTTTGATGCTAGTGGCAATAAAGTCGATGTGTGATTCCTCAAGAACACTAATGTTAGTGCGTTTCTCTTTCCAGCTGATACAGCTGATGGGTAGTCCAGGTCTCTGCACCACATAAAAGATTTGTAAACTAGCAGGTTGGTCTTTGCAAGCAAGTCAGAGTTTTCAAAGACTCTTCTACTTTGCAAAAGCCCCATTGGCACAGCAGATGCGGTGGTGTTCCTTGCTGATGATGTCTGCCCTTGAGGAGAGGTGACTTCCAAGGTAGGGGAACTGGTCCATATTTTCGAGGCTTACACTGTCAATAGTTATTTTTGTCTGGGATGCTGAGGAGTCCGGTGGGGGCTGATGGAGAACCTTGGTCTTTTTTATGTTCATGGCCAACCCAAGGAGTGCGTACGCCCTAGAAAAAGCATCAAGTATACACTGAAGACCTTTTTTGTATGGGTGACGATGGCGTTATCATCTGTGTATTGTAGGTCCACGATAGATGTGTGAACGATCTTGGACTTGGCCTTGGGTTTAAACTGTATAGCTTACCACCTGTTCTATAGTTGATCTGGACACAGGGGTGTAAACTGTGACCGATTAGGTGTAGAATGGCTGCAATGAAGACTGAGAAAAGGGTGAGGGCAATGATGTATCCTTGTTTTACACCAGTTTCTATACCTTAAAAGGTTCAGTCTCACTGCCATTACAGAGGACTGTTGCTGACATGTGGTCGTGAAGGAGCCTCAGAGTCCTAATGTACAGTACATTCCCAGACATCCGCACTTTGAAAGGATTGTCCAGAGGGCCTGGCAGTTCACGGACTCAAATCTTCCCAGTTGTGGACAGAAGTGAGATGCCCCTGTAGTTTCCACACTCTGTCTCGTCTCCCTATTTAAAAAGGATAACAATGAGTTAATCTCTGAGGTCAGTGGCTATCTCCTCCTTATCCCAGATCTTTATGATGCGGGCATTATGCTGAAGGAGGTTAGGCTTTATTGTTCCACAGCATTGAGATGGCATCCTGTACCTCCAACAGGCTTGGTGAGTCACCCATGATTTCCTTCACGCGACACTGTGGAATTCTGTCAAGAACCTCCATAATAACAGTTCTCTGGTTTAACAATTCCTCAAAATGTTCTTTCCAGCGGGCCTTGATCTCGTCATCTGTTGTCAGGATATTTTTTCTGTCCTTTGAACAGAGGTGGTTGGATCCGTGGTAGCTGGGTCCATACAGCTTTAGTGGCATTGAAAAATGCCACCAAACACACACACACAGTATGGCTGCTGTTGCAATGTTTCAGTGTGTTAATCACCCAGCCAGTTTAGCTGCACTCTCTGTTTAGGAGCCCTACACTTCCCCATCCATCCATTCTCTTTATCGTCCTCCCATTGTCTCCTCCCTCTCTCGCCTCCCTCCACTCCATCCACTCAACACGTTTCTGCGGAGTCTCTGCTAAACACAGCACTACCCCTCACAAGATTAATTGATCATCAATTTAGCTCTAATTTGGACCAAGTCAGCTGGTAAATGGGGCACTTTTCCCTGATTGTTAGTGAAATGTGTGCAAGTACATTGATAAATTTTGATTATTTATCAATTACAACCAAATGAACTAAATCTATTGAATAAATTCTACCCTGATTGCCATAATAGAGTTTGAAAATATGGCTATTGATAATGATTCCGGCTAATAGTCTTTTCCGGCCGTGGCTGCCGGCTTGTCGGAATGACAACAGAAAACTCATTTTTCACAGAATCAGCTGAGTGAGTGCGAGGCCGATCTTTCATTAATCAGTCACATTACGGAGCTGATACACCGTAATGCGCAACGCTTTCCTCACAAAGACTGAAACACTTTGTCATATTTTATGTCAATTACCAGTCATTTCATTGTGTTCCATCAAGGCATCTTGTAATAGTTAACATATGCTAAGGTAAGCTCTCCTGCCCCCCGCCCCCTCCCACATACACACACATACACACACATACACACAGACACACAGACACACACAGACACACATATACACACACACACACACACACACTCATACACACACACGCTCGCACATACACACAGCTCTGGATGTTGTCTCTGTTTGGTTAGACTACTGTCTGGAAGACAGGCTGATGATGAAATGGACCCTGGTCTTAATTTCTTCCAGTGAAGGCACTTATAGGAAGGGTGGAGCACCGGGGTTTTAAATGGACCTGCCACCATGTTTTCCCAAAGTTAATGGAAAACCACCTCGCTGGAAAATAGCAGCAGAAAATTTTGAATTAGCTTCAGACACAATAACAAGGCATGTCTACGGGCTATGGCCCCATTTCCACACAGACACACAGATAACACACAGATAAAGGTAATTTTATTAAAACCTTAAACATAATTCTATGTGGTAACAAATAAGGGTATGTGATACACGTGAATGTGCAGATTTTGAAGCTGAGTAATATAAACAAAACGTTTATATTACAAAATCAAAAGATAATGGCAACCTGAGCTGTGGTTATACCGCTCAACACACAGCATCATTTAAAAGAAAATTATCTGAATGGGAGCCTAACCACTACAAGAGAGGAAAGGGACTAGCAACAACTGCATAATCAGCCTTCCTTTTTAATCAATGATATGAACCACACTACACTAATCATGACTGTTGGAAGCAACTTAATGATCAGCATTTAGACTGGGCAGGTAAACCACAGTGCAATAACGCCAGCACAGGGGCCAACTGCAGGTGAATTAACCCAGTCTACTCTAATATGCTGGTGTCAGCTCTGGTTAGTGCATGGCTAACTGTGGCCTGTATTGGCAGTGGCATAGTTTCCAACATTGTCTGCCTCAAATGCCAGTAGGGAGCTATCTATAATCGATGGCACCTTTAATTGGACAGGTTGTCTGTTAGAGAATACCGAAGCTTGGGTATAAATGCTGCCTTCATCGCATTGATATTGGTAATAAATGGCAGGAAGTGTTTTTTGCATAATGTTAAATTATATATACATTCAGTATGATCGCACACTGACCTAATATATATATTTTTGTCTAATACAATAAAATATATGTTTTTATGAAAATTAGAATCAATTCCATTTTATATAGCCTATTATTTTCAGGAGTTGAATAAATACAATATACTGTATAAAATAAACCAACCATTCTTGGTAAATATTATATACAATATAATCTTGGCAGTTTTAAAACATTGTTTTTTGTTTCTGCTTGGACATTGTGTGTGTATTGTGATATCAGTTATTATTAGTTATTTGTTTGTCTCTACTGCTGCACAACTGGGGACAAATAAAGTTCTACTTGACTTGTATTCTCTCCACTTTGTTAGCAATACGGATACTAGCTTTTTGAGAGCTATAAAATACAACGGTATCCTGAGAAATGTTTAACCCTTTGATTTGAGTAATGTAACCTCAATAAAACGACAATTAAATGTGATTATATTTAATACCTTCAAATATCATTTAAAATATCTAGGAGAATAGGCGTTAAATATTTTAAAAATGATTAAACCTTTACTAATGCATTCAATAAATAAAACCAACCACTATTAGCCTCATTTCTGCCTAGACAAGGAGGTCAGAGAAGAAGATACACAATTCTACTCTAATCTGCAATGGTCCACTGGTTAGTTTGAAACACATTTCCTTCTCTACTATTCAATATGGCACAAAAAAAATGATATTCAATTGTGCACGTTGACAGTCTCATCTACGATTGGCTAAAGCACAAGGCTATTTTATGAACATTGTGTCTTGTTGATTGTCGCTACTCCCGACCCCTTTCTTTCGGCCTATTTATTCATTTCTTGAAAATCAGAGAATTCGCTGTAGGTACTTGGGGCCATGGGTGCACGAGATGCAGGGCCACCAGTGGACATGCTGCTTTTGGCGCGAGGACTAATTGATATTGAGCGAGCTGCTGGAGAGAAGCGCGCGGGGCCACTGCTGGCTAATCTCTGCTTTAATCAGCGCGTGTAATGAGAGTGGCGGCACGCTGCACGCTCGGGGAGAAAAGAGAGTTACAAGTAACGTCTGTCAGGGTCCGGTGAAAATATTGTCTCTAATTGTAGTGATTAGAGAAAACTAGATGGCTTTGGGGGTTTCTAATACAAAAAGAAAACCCGAGAGATTGCGAGTGAAGTCTCCTAAGCAAGACCTGAGAGGAACCTTACTTACAAGTTCGGCACCTTGGACAGCTACAAACGTGCACGTCAAGCCAAGAATACTCCACTGACATTACCTGCGCATTGGGATCAGAAATGAGAGTCGAGACTTGAAAGAGGCAAGGGGTTTGTCTAATCACCTAATCAATGACAGGGTATATCTTTCAAACATCTTTAAAACAGGGTTCCTCACAATATTGGAATTCAATTTTGAAAGAAATTGATCGCAATTCGCGTGCGCTAAGCTAATTAGTGAATGCGGTTACTATTGTAAGAGAACAACCTGTACCGTTAGGCGGTGCAGACGGACAGAGCAGACCATCCACTGAATAGCAAGTGGAACATTAGTAGAGGTGTGTATGGGAACACTGTCAGGCAATTAACAGGGCATTAGAAATGCCACACACACACATTCTCTCTCTCCTCTCTCTCTCTCGCTTCTCTCTTTGTCCCCTCTCTCTTTCAGACAATTGCATTGCACGCTACGTGCATTCAGAAACACACAGGTAAGAGAGAGATAGAAATCAGGGCATGTGAGCGCCATTTTACACCGGTATCCTCAGCCAAGCTGTTGAGATTAGCCTCATATAGCGGGTGTCACTGACTGTCATGTCCTGAAAATCATAGCATAAATGGGACTGACTTAGGCGTGTGTGTGCAAGCAGTGTATGTGTATAAGAGAGACAGACAGAGAGAGAGAAAGAAAGAAAGAGAGAGAGGGAGAGAGAGAGAGGGGGGGGGGGGCATCTGATTAATCATACAAACAGACTGAAATAGACTGTGGTGCTGGGGGAATAGGGAGGTTAGCTCTGGGGATGGATTGGGTTTGCTAGTGACAGAAACAGAGCACACCTCAATCTGTCCTGTGTCTACTTCCGGTCCAAGGCCATTTTGTCCTTTTGTCATCAATCACCTTTGGATCACAACAATTCTCACAAATGTACAAACAAACACATAGGCAATAGGAACACTGCATTTAACAAATAAGGCATATACATAGTATAGGCCTAAAGGTGAAGACATTGCATTTTGCATTTTGTAAAAAAAAAATATTTTGTTCTAAAAGCTATAAAAACAAAAACAATCAGTCAAACAAAAATTATTGGTAGGCCTATCATAAACAAATTACACTACTTCAGAAATGGTTCTGAATTAGAGGCTGAATTATGCCACGTTTTAAAGAAATAGGACGGCTGTCATCTCTGACAGCAAAATGAAAATGAATGAATGAATCGATGAATGAAAATACTTGCTAGACCATTAAATAACATTGGTTAATCGATTTTAAAAAGACTATTGCAAAGACCCCAAAGGAATTGTCTTTGTTTTGTTGTAGGCTATTTGATGAAAAAGAAATAATAATTAAATAATAATAATGTTAAAACAAAGTGAAAGATGACATAATATCAAATTATAAAACGTCCAATAAAGTAACCTGTAGTTGACTAAGTAAGTGTGTTTGTTAAAATGCACAAGTTAAATAACAAAAACACAAACAAGATGTAAAAAGATGTAAAAAAAAAAAAAGCGCGCGAGAGAGAAAAGGGTGGCTTGCTTTTAGTCAATTTGATCAGATTTTTTTCCATGAATTTATGTTATATATTTGCATTAGATATCTAGACGTAGCCTAGTAAAATTGCTTCAAAAAATATTTGGATATCTTGTTCACTGACTCTAAAATCAACAACGGAAAAGGAGAAATGGAGATATCAGGCCGCTCGGGAACGACCGTGGGGTATTTATGAGAGGTTTCTGACAAATAGCCGCAGATACGCTCCGCCAGCCCCCTGCATAGCGCGTGCTGACTGTTTACACAGACCGGTTCCATTTCCGCGGATAAGCACAATCACAGCGAGGACGCGCGTGCGTGCGTGCACGAGCGTGTGTGGAGTAACGCGCGTGTGCATGATATACGTTGACCTTCCGAACGGTCACCAGCGAGTGCACACTGGATTCCAAAAAGACGCCTTGTTTCTTTTTCATATTCTGGCAACTTCAAAATGCCGTTAAATATATAGCCTATATGATCCTAACCGTAACCTAAGTATACCCCCAACCTAATGAATAACTGCCACTATTCTATGCCAAACTCTAACCCTAAACAGATTAGCACGCCTGAAATTCCTGACGTATTATGAAAAAATAACACCACATAAGACAGCACATAAGACAAACACATAAAATTGTGTTGTATACAAATGATCTAACCTGTATGGCTAGATGCAGTTTCCAAGAGGACGGCATGACTTCCATCGTCGTGCCTTTGTAACTCTGGAGATGACAATGTCTAATGTACAAGCCTCCTCCCGAGCCTCCCTTCGATTTGAGTGCCTTTTATGACTCACATTAGAACGACCCGGAGTTATTTTCTATACAAATGGCTTTGAAAAACATTAGCGAAATATGTATGAATTTTAGTTTAATTTATTTGATCATTCCCCATTACAAAGCTTCGTACTGCGCAAATATGATAACAAGTTTTCAATTCCTTTCATTATGTAAGAGAAATTAGACCTCGATAGGGTTGCCACGGGGTGCTGTGGTTTCACGAATGAAATGTAATTTGTGGGAGAATTTGTTGTATCTGTCACAAATATTCTCAATTATCTGCATAATTATATGAGGGTTTCTGCAATTACGGCTTAAACCGGTAAATTTGGAGCTGTGGCTGTCCCTAATAGGTCTAGATTTGATATTTTGCATATTTGCATAATGAGAAAATTGGTAGGAAATTGTGTTCATCCATTTGTGAAAAAATCTATGAATTTTATGAATCTGAAAGCCATCCCCTTGCTGGGGTGACTTTGCCTTGGCTCTCAGAGGAAGCGCGCAGGAGCGCGCAAGGCACGGGCACATCTCCACTTACAATCGAGTCACACTCGCCTTTTGAGGGAGGCAAATACCGCGTTCGCTTTAAAAGACTTTACAGAAAACTATATTTTGCAAAAATAAAGTTGATAGTTTGTCAAATTGTGTTGAGTGATAGACAACTAGTTGTGTACAAACTAATGCAACAGTTGCGTGCTGTAAGATCTGGAAAGATGATCAGAAACGTTCTAGAGGCCTAATGAAAGCTAAATATTCGTTTGCTCGGTTTATCGGTTCAGTAATTTATTAAGAATTAACTCAAGGGCGTGGTATCTTTCTCATTTATATAATTTACAAACAATATGGAATTATATGCGTTTTATTAAGAAGCCTTTGATTTTGTCATTAAGTTTATATCCGATAATTCACCCAGATTGGTCTTTGAGACTTAATTGTGCGTTATCACAGTGTGCTGATTGATATTGAGAAAGATAAGTGTTCTATGTAATTGGTAATAAAGAAGGTAATTTCAGAAATTTGTCCAATCAGTAATGATTATGAAGGTGAGAGTGGGTAATGACGTTAACCCTATTCACCCAATTCACCTAGTCCAAATGTGCATGAATTAAAATAAAATAAACAAATTGCTATATTTTGTTTACAGGTGCCATCAGTGTGGGGTGAAGAGTCAAGACATCAGCCAGGGATCAGAGGGTGAAACAATGATGGTCTTTAGATAAGGCATACCTTTTTCCCTTGGTTTGGATTCAGTGTTAGATGAATCTAGAGGATAATTCCACTGGTGTGTGTAGTGCATCCTACCCGTGCAGGGGCTCAGCCCACACCAGGGCCGTACATCAGAGAGTCGTAAAAGAGGGTAGGCTAAGAGCACTGATGAATTTCTGTGAGATAGATGTGTTAAGTGACCTTGGTACATTACACTCGCCTTCAAGAGCCGGAGCAATGAAGATTAGTATAGTCTGAATTGGCACACACACACACACACACATTGTGCGTGTTGTAGAACAGTAGTTGTCAAACTGGGGCTCAGGACCCGCTGAGGGACAACAAAGTGCTTTTGGGGAAAAACGATTTTGAGGAACTTTGTTGTTCATATACAGGTAGGTTCATAAACTATGAGCCACTTCTCTCTTGGGGGCCGTGGGTTCAAAACATTTGAAAGCCACTGTGTATGAATACACACATCTGTCCTGTATAGTGTATACATGCTTCATATGCATGTCCAGTTTCATGTGAATCTATTATACATGTGGTCTTATGCATGCATGGCAATGGCAACATAGCATCGATAGGCCTTTCATTAGGCTTGTTTGTTGTTTAGATCAACTGGAGCTGTAGAAATTAATTATTATCATATTAGGTTATGTTAATATTCAAATAAGGCCTTATACTGATATATTTTAATGTACACACAAGTGAGCGTATGTGCAAATGAATTACTATTCTCCTTCTTCTTCTTATGATTATGAGTATGATTATTTTATTATTATTATAGGATGACATTAATTGCAATTGCTAAACCACAACAAAAAAATAATTCATAATTGTATTTACAATGTTAATTATCACATATCCCACTCCTAGACACATGAATATCATTTAATAGGGGTCTCCTTTTATTAAGAGGAAAGAAAGACAGCCAAAAACAAACAGAATAATGTTGATTTAATGTTGAATAAGGTGGATATCACAAAAAATCCTTTATTAATATTCACAGGCAGCCCATAAATAGGCTGTGTAATAATTTTACTATTTCATGGGATATTAGATTATAATGACCACAGTCCTCCCCTTTACACCCCTAGCCTGCACACACACACACACACACACATTCAGACCTCGACCCTTGGGCAGACCAGTGCCTGGGCTAATTTATAGGTGAAAATTAAAGGCAAGTGTAATGTAATGGGTACTTAGAGCCGTGAAACATTATTCACACACCACACCACAGGTACAGAGAAAGCTTTGGAAAGAAGGACAGAGGGGGTTGAGAAAAAAGAGAGAGAGAGAGAGAGAGAGCGACAACGAGAGGCGAGAGAGAGAGAGGGGGGGATAGAGAGAGAGAGAGAGGGGAGAGAGGGGGGGGGAGAAAGAGAGAGAGATAGTGACCAAACATATCAACACTGGGAATGCAGGGCTAATAGCACACACACACACACACACACACACACACACATTGTGTTCTCACAAGGGTAAAACAACAGCAGCCAGGAATGTGTTCCCAATGAATCTACAGCTACAGCGCTGAACAAATACAATCCCATAAACACACGCACACTCACACACACATCAACGGCACACACAAACACACAACATAGGCAAACAGCAACGACAACACCAGCAGCAGCTGAAAGCAACGTATTCTACTCTGTGAGTTAATGGGAATAAAATACCTCAGTGGATGAGTGCAGATGTGTTTGATACAAATAGTCATTTTCCTATTTGCTGCCTCATTGGGCATGATGAATGATGGGAGTCAGGGAGGCGCTGTGATAAATGGCAGCACCTTGGCTCTACTGCATGGCCTATTGATTCTCCTTCTTTATTACCCCTCCAACCCAGCTGGCTGCTCTGCCCCTCACACACACACACACACGCACACACACACACACACACACACACACACACACACACACGTGTAAATGCATGCACATGCATGCACACACAAACAGACACATATGCATCCACGCAATCACACATACACACACACACAGACGCACATTTCTGTATTATGTGCACGTTTGTACCTGTGTACTATGTACATGGAAACACACACACACGCGCACATTACATACAAACATGTACTCTATCACACCCAACATACATCTAAACATTAAAGATTGTCACAATTTAAAGACACACTAAGCTATTTGAAATAGGACATAAACAAGTGAGAAAAAGAGATGAGAGAAGAGGAGAAAGACGAGAGAAGACAGTATTATGTTTTCATTAATAACATTTGATTTTGTTTAAATAATGTTTTTAACACAGGCTTACAGAAACTATCTATTCAATATAAACACCTGCACAATGCAGCTCTATATAACAACAAATATAAAGTATAAAGTATAAAGTATATATATATATATATAAATATATATATATAAAAAGTATGAAGACAATATTAACATTTTCAATCATCCCAGAATTGCTCATTTATGAACTGCAAGCTGTCAATGGGGGAACAATTTGCTGAGGGATTGTCGCGTGTGTTCAACGCCATCAGTCACACAGACGATCCAGGCAGGCTAAATCAGTGATAGGACCATCTCACTGAGCTCTTCATCATCCGCTAATCAGGCTAACATCCTCCTCCACACAACCAGCAAATTCCAACTGCAGAAAAACAACAAGACAAGCCCGCTGTTTCTATGCTCAGTGCAAGACATTCTCACACACACACACACACACACACACACACACACACACACACACACACACACACACACACACACACACACACACACCATACAAACACATGCCACCGAGGAGCAATCATGGAAATAAAACAGGCGCAGAGAGACGCGCGTATCAGTGACAGGTGAGCATGCTGTGACATCATCAGCGCCAGCAGAGGTGAGCTGAGGTGACGGCATCTCCCAGCCTAACTACTTCCTGTCGGACAGAAGAAGTGACACAGGTCAGGGAGAATGAGGCTGGACACCGCCGAGGAGGAGAGAGAGGGCCTGTCAGAGACGCGGCAGGTGAAATGTCTCTATCATGGTTGTCATAAACAAATGCAGCGGTACTTCTTTGCCTCTCTCCACCCGGGAGAGAGTAACAGAGAGCTCACAGAGACCCAGCAGACTTTAAATTACCTGCTACATCTCCTTGACCTTGTTCACGCAGCCAGAGAGATAATAATTCAGGGTAGTTGTGGCTGATGAATGGTGTGTGTGTGTGTATGTGTATGGGGGGGGTGTCCATATTTAATCTATGAATGGGGAAAATCATACCAATGGAAGGGCAGTCAGATAAACAGAGAGGAAATGCACCTATATACATACAGTGCTATTACATGTGTACGTACGTACTTCCAAAATATCACGGACCAGGTGAGACCCAAGTGCAAATAGATCAGTATTTATGACCAAAAGGAGCAGGCAAAATCACTGACTATAAACAGAGAAGACGAACTGGCACAGACCAACAGGAAACCCTGGGTTATATACATAACGAGAGGAGAAGGGGGAACACCTGGTGGGGGTGGAGACAATCACAAGACAGGTGAACACAATCAGGGCGTGACACAAAAGGCATGTAGTGTGTGTGCTGTTTAAATTCTCCCTCTCATTTAGGATATATTTGCACTTCTTCCCTTAGGTGGGAAGGTTAAGGGCATGTTTTGTCTTTAAATTAATTCCAAATTTGAAATAGTATTAAAAAAGTATTATTTTACCGACTCCTTTTGTGCATGCACATGCACGAGGCGGTTAAAAAAACACTGGCTTACGTGATACAGCAGCTTGTTTGAATGTGTATTTTAGTCAAATGTATTTTCAAGACATGCCTTAAAGCGCTTTATACTTTCCAATGGGTCTTTGGGCCTAACATTAATAAAGCAACACGGTGACACAGGTCAGCAGCCCATGCAGCATTAGGAAGAGGAAGTGCGCTGTGTGTGTGTTTGTGTTCACGTGCACGTGCGCGCTCCCAGAGCTGCGTGTATGTGCCTATGCCCTGGCCTGATGACTTTCACTTCACCCTATCCGCTTTAAAAGTCCATTTGGACTCGTGCCTACAATCACCTTCTAGTCGTCGCTGTGGCAACCGAGCCAGGCCTAATTAGTATGCATTATCAATTAACAAACTTAATAGCCGGCAGATTGATTAGATCCTCAGTTATAGGGGCTGAGCTCAGGCGAAACACGGAATGAAAAATAATTTTACACACGTGGTAGTGCTCTCTCTCTCTCTCTCTCTCTCTCTCTCTCTCTCTCTCACACACACACGCACGCACACACACACACACACACACACACACACACACAGGCACACAGAGCAGCTCACTAACCTTCTCCTCCTTCTCACTTGTGTAATTACTGTATGCATATGGCGACGAGCGGATTGGGAGCGAGGCAGTGTGAGGTTCTAAATAAACCTTCAGCTTATAATGAGCCAGGCTGCCATGGCTAGTTTACTTCTGATTGTGCTCCACTCTAATGAATGACAAACCTTCTCCGATGCATGAGCGCTCACACACACACACACACACACGCACATACAAACACGCAAACATGCAGATAAATAAGCTATGTATAAATATAATGCATACGCAATGCATATAGAGTGCATCATTTGCTCGCCCACACATTCACATCAGTGGATACTGGAAAGGTAGTTTACGCATGCACATGCATGCATGCCCGCACACACACAAACAACACACACACACAGAAAGTAATCAGCCATTCGGTTTAGCCTCCTATCCCTCTAATGGAGGTTAATGAATGATTAGGTCTAATAATTTTAGAGTGGAACTCCAGCTCAGCAACACAATGCATCAAACACTTAAACAACAGTGTGAGCACAACATCAAGACAGTTGGAATTTAGAGACAAACATGAGTCTTCAAAGGGAGAGTAGAGACAAACAAACCCCAAAGTGAAACACTATGGGGTTTTGCAAACCTTGCTTTATGATCGCATAAAAAGCTTTGTTGAATGATAAATACAATCCTTAATTATTATTTCAACCACTGTTTTAGTTCCTGTACTAGTATTCAAATTGTAAAATATTTTGACTAATCTAGGGTTAGATATGCCCGTAGGTTTTTTCTTAAAACAATATCATACTTTTTTACATTATTATTATTCTGTTATTCAGTTATTCAGCAGTATTTTTCACCAAATGGTATTAGATGTGCCAGTTAACTGTGTCTACTGGTTCACTAGTACGACATAGTAATAAGATACAACATTTCATTGATTGAGTTTAAAATTAATATATATACAGTATATATATATGTATATATGTATATATGTATGTATATATATGTATATATGTATAGTATATAGTGTTATTTACTTCAATACAACACTGTATTGTTGTGTACTGTGTGTTTTCTATGACCAGGACACTAGTGGATGAGTTAAACGCAGGGCTATAACACAAAGACAGGACCGGTGACCTACCACATCAGGGAAAGGCCAATTCATGGACATTAAAATGCAAACGCGCGCATATTTTACAGCGTTAAATTTTATGAAGCATTTAAAGCACCATCCCTTCAGTAGTAAATCCTAATGGTCTTATTTCCTGTTCACAGTATTCATACCCCATCCAAGTAATGTCATCAAGAAACATTAACAACGTTTCCACCAACTTAGAGGTTGAAGTCAAACTATGGTTGTCAGTGAGGACACACACACAAATAGATGTTCGTGCATACCAACACAAGGATGTGCACACACGCACATGCACACGCACACGCACACACACACACACACACACACACACCAGTGCTTGTGCATGTACACACACACACGCGGGGCAGATGTGCGGCTGGTTTCCTCTGCTGCATTGTGGCCCAGTTTGCAGGCTCTGATGTATAACTCGTTGTCCAAGCCTTAATGTTGATTTATTATCCATCCATAAATTAGAAAAATATGTTTGAGAATTCTGTGGCGCAGCCGGGCTCCAGGACTGTCTGGGGATTGGTTGACGTGTCAGAGGCACATATTGGCTCGGCAGGCAGGCTTTTGTTTCTCTGCACCAGCAGGCATTTAATGAGTGCTGATGGCTTAAGGTAAATGTGTTAGGACAGACAGCAACAACAGGCACAAAAAACAACCTGCTACATGGGAGAGACACAGGCACAAAATCTACTCCTGTCTTCACACATATCCCTCATGTGATGATCTAAAATCATGTTTTATGGATGGATCATTCTCATATTTTTCTTAAATGTCAAATAAAGGCTCCTGTGATTGTTTTCCAAAATGTTAAATGACTCATTCAGTGGTTTCATCATATTCCTCTTCAGAGCGTCTCAGTTGCAGCCGCATGCTAGCCTATTCTTTTCGGATGCTGCTATTACCAAATAAGGCTGATGATCAGGTTGACTAGCGTGCTGCTGACACATACTAATGTCTAATAGAAGCTCAGACTCTCTCTCGGGGGGTGGGGGGTGGGAGGACAATGTTCTACAGGAAAGCAGACTGTGAGACAATTACAGCAGAAACGGTGCTTTGCAGTTCAAATTAATCACAGAGCTAATTATAGGTCAAGGTTTAATTCCGTGACATAAAAAGCGCCCGTGATGCACGTCTGCTCTGGCGTAGCAGCGCCCGTCGCCGGGCACCCGTACTGTACTGTGCATAATCAACACAGAGAGACAGTAACATCATTGTCATCTTGTCTTGAGCTGACGCTGTCACTTCCGTGTCATGGCTGTTAGGTCTGTTGTGCTGATGTCCCGCTCTGCTGTTTGTGTTACAGATGTTGCAGTAATCAGAGCAGCAGGGTGTGAAG
The DNA here is from genome assembly GCA_025447815.1 of Percopsis transmontana. Taxonomy (NCBI): domain Eukaryota; kingdom Metazoa; phylum Chordata; class Actinopteri; order Percopsiformes; family Percopsidae; genus Percopsis; species Percopsis transmontana. Next base: position 992,928 of record JAOEHI010000024.1, read on the forward strand.
GGCTCAGCTCTCAACCCCAGCACACATCATCCCTGCAAAGGTCAACGTGGAAATGCCTGGGTGATGGTGATGGGAGGTGGAGGGAGGGGGAGGGAGGTGAGAGTGAGGCAGGGAGCGACTCGGAGGACTCAGGCGAGT
>JAOEHI010000024.1:1003916-1027293 GCA_025447815.1 Percopsis transmontana
CGCACACACGCACACACGCACACACGCACACACGCACACACGCACACACGCACACACGCACACACGCACACACGCACGCACACACACACACATATAGCCTCCTTGCTTTGTCACTGGTCAAGGTTACTTAATGTATTACATATGCAGTGGAATATTTGTGAGATCAAGCACGGACAATAACAATGCTTCTTTCCAGACAGACTCACAAGAGCGACTTCTTAAGAGACGTATTCTCACCAGACAAGCGTGCGAGGGCTGAGTGAGTGTCCATCAGTGGAGAATGAACATTAAAACTGTGGTTTAAAAGCCATAAAAGACGACAGGGAGATTTGTGAAGAGCGGCAAGGGCCGAGACAGAAGCACTCAAGTCAGAGTTGTTTCTGTTCAGCTGAATAAAAGCCTAAAGCTCTTTCCTATTAGCGCCCAACGGAGAGACAAGCGCTGAGGTATAAGTGAATGTGTTGCCCATGTTTGTGTGTTTGTGTGAAAAGCCTGTTTTCTTCCGGAGCCAATTAGAGAGGCGATGGCACAAAGGCGGTTCATTTTGTCTGGGCCCTGCAAATGGAGCCCTGGATGCTGATGTAGGAGGAGGCCGCTGTGCGTCGTAGTTCCCCAAATAGACGCCTCTCTCATTAAAGCTTCTTCAGGGAAAACACATACACAGAGAGAGTAAGAGAGAGAGAGAGAGAGAGAGAGACAGAGAGACACAGAGAGACACAGAGAGAGAGAGAGAGTTAGAGAGAGAGAGAGAGAGAGCACGACAGAGAAAACGAGAGAGAGAGATGCACAAACATTCGCCATTCAGGTTGAATTAAAAAACCCACAGCCCCCGCTTTTCACAGGAGAACATTCATTATGTAAGTCCTAATGTAATTGCATAAAACACACAAGCAACATCCTATCAAGTGCAGCGATTTGGTTTTTTTCACTTGCGCTGTTCCATCGCTATAGCGTAATTTGTAGCACTCAGCAGGACGGGGTAAAGTGAATCAAGATTAATTTACATGCGGGTGAACACTTAGGAGAGGAGGAGTGGTAAGCAAACGCATGGCCCGCAGGCTGGAGGGAGGCAGCGAGGCGGAGGGGACGTGTCGGATAATTAAGGAGCGTCTAATGTGATTGCTGAAGGCAGTTAAAAGGCCACAACATGCCCGGCGGCTGAGCTTTCAGGCTGCAGTCTTTGTGCTTCGCCGCGATGAAGGCAGGCTGCGTTGATGGAAGCCATGTTCTAATGGAAACAACGGCTTATAACTGACTGGCTTGAATTCAGTCTCCATTAATCGTGCTTAAGTGTTTCTCTACCGAGCGTTTTTTTTATTGCGTTGCATTCATTTGTTTTGGTTTTCTTTCTGTAGTGCCACACTAGTGCAGTGCAGCGTTCAACACACGGTGCGCTGCCCACAGGTTACTGAACACAAGGTCCAGGGACAACAGTATTACCCAAGAGAGCCCAGGTTATTGGGTTAAAACACTTGATTTAAATAAGATATCGCTGCACATCATAGCGACACACACACACACAATAGAAAGGCCTCCGAAGATTCAAGGCTCAAGTGACAGGACTAACTCGGACAAACCGCCGCAAACATTCAGATACATTTGCCCCTACACACGCGCCATAGGAGAGGGGAATGGAACTGCTAAATGAGCTGTTTGAGCCGGACACACATCTGGGAGCAGCGATTGAACCTGAGTCCTTGCCCCGCTGAACAGACTTAACATTTCTCAGAGAGAGAGAGAGAGATGGGGGATGAAAAGAGAATGCATGGAGCTGGTAGACCTGTTCTCTTTCAGCGGTAATGGACCCTGGGCGAGGCCCGTAGGCAGATCTGATCAAGCACACAATATTTGGCTACACACATAAACACACACACACACACACACACACACACACACACACACACACACACACACACACACACACACACACAAACATGCACACCTATCACACAAAACCACATATATATGCAGAAACATCCTGTCAAATCTGAATAAACAGAAGCACACATCAGCTGGATCGTGGGGTACAGCTCGGGGATTTGGGGCGAGCGCCTGGCATATTTGGCCATCTCAGATCTCCTGTCAGGGCCTGAATGCGGGATGACAGCGAGAGAGAGAGTCTGCGGTGCCTGGAGACCTGTCTCCATCTATGCATCTCTCACATAAACAAATTCTCCTTTCGCCGTATTCAGACTAGCCTCTCTGCTCTATTACACACAACACACAGCTGCCACAAGCACTCAGACACCCAATCAACAACCAGCGAGTGAGGAAGAACGGCAGAGGGAGAGGAGAGGAGGGGAGAGAGAGAGAGAGAGGTAAAGACAGAGGAGAGAGCAGAAGAAAGAGAGGCGAGGGGGGGGGGGGCGGGGCGCAGAGGCAGATGGAAAGGAGAACGTGAAGGGGAAGAGGATCGAGACAGGGGCTGTGTCAGGGGAGTATGGCGAGATGAGAGTGTTGAAAGGGGGGGCCAGCGCTCCGGAACTGTGCTCAGTGTTCTGTCTGGCCGAGCAGGAGCCCTCTCGGAGCAGCAGGACAGACAGATGAAGGAGAAACGGGCTGAGAGGTACACAAGGACGGCGCCCCGGGAGGGGGGCGACGATCGCAAACACGCTGTGTTTCAAATCTAAAACACTGGTGTATGAAATATAAAAAGGGCGGCAGGTGTTTACTGGCCAGAGGGGGTGAGAGCAGAGCACCGACGGTCCCCTGCATGGGGCATGTGCCTGTGCTCTGTCTAGCCGTGTGTCTTGTATCCAAACAAAATGGCGGTGCGACATCTGTAAAAATAGTTGAGGGATGAGGGATTTATTGGCTTTTGGAGGCTACGCTAATTCTGCTAAGGTGGTATGCATGCATATAATGTACTACACAAGTAATATCCTGCATATGATGGGTCTTTACAAATCCTTGAGAATTCCCACGTATACCCCCTTAAAGACCTGACCGATTCTGACCGATTCCTGGGAAAGGCGGCGTGCTGCCTCATATAGTCAATATTAGACCTTTGTATTTGATTGTCTACTGTATGTAACTCCTACATAGCTGGGCACTGAAACGTTATCACCCAAACAGCTCTTGTGACAAAGACCTGTAACCAGATGCTGATTGTGTTAAGTGGACAAACAGTTAAACAGAGACTGTCTCCCCCAACTTAAAAAAAAAACACCTTCTGTTTTTGTGTCTGCATCCCTCCTCTCTGCCCCCACGTATTGTGATCAGAGTATTGATCAGTGGGCCAGTCGATGCGTTGCTATTCTTTGAACGGGGCCAGGCTAATTACTGCTAGGTAATAGTGATTAGGTTGTGTCTGGATCAATCCACGGCCAAACAGGCAAAGAAGTCTTGGACAGGACCGGAGAGACACTGGGTATTTACATCAACTGCACAAACACTTGTGAAAGCAAGGACTTGTCCTTAGTGTTTTTGTTGTCTTTCTGTTATGCCTAGAAAATATTCACAAAACATTTCAGGATAATACATATTCATTATTATATATTTTGTGTTTTTGGGATTAAAAGTTGGCTTAGTGGACCTTTAAAGGACATATTGTAAAAAAAAAACTACAATTTAGATAAAAAATATTTGTATTCAACTCCATATGACTATGCAAGTTGAATGAATATGAAGCACAGTGCAAAGTGTTTTCTTTACAGGTGAAAGGATGTAGTGGCTATAAGTAGATTCACTCACACTCACACACACACACACACACGCACACACACACACACACACACACACACACAGACACAAACACATAATCACACACAGGTGTGTAAATCTCTGTCCATGTCATTGACATGACATTGTATAGGCCATTAAAGGAAAAGTAAGGCTAATGTCCAAGGCAAGTATATTTATGCTGATAGTATTCATGGGCAGTCTTTCCATAACATTGATCAACACTGTTTGTCTAATAGGAAAATAATAAACAATTACTCCTGCGGACGAGCGAGGTAATTGATTTTCTTGTGTAAATTACTACCACCATCAGCCCTGTGTACACAGAAAGGTGATCATCTGCATAAAATCAATGGGATATGATCCTATCTGTATGATAATCATGGACTGTAACCAAGGAACCTTCATTAGCCTCAGAGCATTAGAGAAAGAGACAAGAGACAGAGAGAGAGAGAGAGAGAGAGACAGAGAGAGAGAGAGAGAGAGAGAAAGACAAAGAGACAGAGAGAGAAAGAGAATGAACATTCTTCAGTTATTCAAAAGCATAATTGAACTTTTGTTAAACCCTAGACTCTGTAGCTTCCTTATCTCGATATTAAGTCCTCCCGCTGATCCCTTTTTCACAGTAGATGCTGTACCGTAAATCAGCTGTGTTGGTCTTTGTTAAACTTCACATAATCCTGACATGTCAAGTTACTCCGGATTGTTGTCGGAGGAATTAATTTCAAGTACTGTATATATTATTTTCTTTAATCCAAATACAATGACTGAGTTAGTCTTTGTGTATGACATATTCAGCTATTGACTGTAAGTCACTTTGGGTAAAAGCAATCTGCTAAATGTTGTAAATGAAAATGTAAGGAAGCTACAGAGTCGAGGGTTTAACAATATACACTGATGAAAACATCTAAATACAATCTCGTCACACATTCCCCTGAAAATGAAAATCAAGATCGATAAATCTCATGGGTCAGTGGGAGATAATATGCCATTGCAGGAATCCATGCTGAATATAGTATATTTGTGTTATGCAGCACTTTAAATGTCCAACAGTGCGTTGTTAAACACACTGTAACAGTTTGAATAAAACTGTTATTTAGGGTTGTAATAAGTCATTTAAAGTTTTCCCCCCAGTATTAAAACCGCTTTAATAGTGTAGCAACAGCAAGAATATACTGTACTCTATATTATACTGTAAACATTATTCTTCTACTTCTATTCTAGTATTATGGCTTGTTTAATAACTGTACAAAGTGTCTGGTAGTGGGAGTCTACGATGTGCGTTTCTCGGATTAATAGGGACTACAGACACCTGCCCTGGTGTCCCCAGCCTGACACTGACTTATGGGGAGTGGTGAGCCCACCAGCAGACAGCTGCTGTATGTATGGGCATGTGCAGGCCTCCAAATCAATATCTACTATTACGAATATTAATAGCACCACCTACTGTGCATCACACAGGGAGGAGTGAATGGATTTGTTGTTGTTTGTTGTTGCTGTGCACACACACACACCCACATCAAGGAACATAGGAACATTTAGTTCTAGTGGTATGCCTCCACATCTTGATAAATCCTTCCTTCCTGATCTTGCCTGTTTGGAAGCAAACACAGACATGGCGTATAATGGATCTATTTAGGCAACAGGTTTGTTGCACCCAGGGCATTCAATCTCCTTTCATTCTGCACTCATTCGGGGACATCTTGATTTGGGTGTATAGGGGCCTTTTCAATAATAAAGGCTTTATGCTTTTAAAGCTGAGAGAAAGAGCAGTTGGAGACAGAGAGCAGTTAGAGGCTTTTTATGTATTAAGTTCTCAAGTCAAATCATGCTGGAGGGAGGACAAAAATTAGTTTCAACCAAAGGAGCTCGAAAGTGGATCACAAGACAATAAGGTGAATATTCTGTTTGGGCTGGTCCTACTTTCATGAGTTATATTGGCCCATGGTGAAGAAAAACATGTTAACAGCCTGTGTCCGTTTCTTGAATACACAAAGAGGCCTTAACCAATTTGTCATTACCATTTACATCAGGTTTGTAAATTATGTAAAATGAAATATAACCTCTGACACACAGTTTTTGTCTAGCTATGCCATCATACTTATCAGAAAGGGGCTTATATCCGGAAACAATTGCATGTAAAGCCACAGTCTGGCATTAGCATTAGCAGTATTTATTGCTAATACATCACGTCATGTTGATCCAGAGATTGGGTTCTAGGGAACATACAAGGAAACTACATTTAGTTGAGGACGCTGCTCTGTTCAGCTTGATGTCCTCTCTCTGTCATGACTGGCCAGAGGGCTGAGATCACTCAATACTAATCAACAGGCTGGACACGAGCTGGTCTTTATCACTTTGTCCCCTTTATATGACTCTCAACCTTGGCTGCGCTACCAGTTGCCTGATTTCTCATTTTGTTGCAGTGCGACTGACAGTGAGCGGCTCTGATTGAGGGGCTCCATTAGGGATCAGCCTGAGGAAAGCCTGTTTGATGGATGAGACCAGCAGTCACCTTCAGAGCTTGCTAACAACACCTGTATCCTCTCTGTCACAGGCACACACTTGTGCACACTCACACACATACACACATATATTTTAACAATGGCATCTGTTTAGGTGGTGAGCACATAATACAATAATACACCTAATACAATATGTGACTTCTGAAATGTCAGCAAAAAGTGTGTGTGCGTGTGTGTGCGTGTGTGCGTGTGTGTGTGCGTGTGTGTGTGTGTGTGTGTGCATCTCCAGTTTGAACACACATAGAAAGATAAATAGATAAATAGGCAAACAGATAGATAGATAGAGAGAGAGAGACACAGGGAGAGCCCTTCTAGACTTTGATGTAAATACTTGCACATTTCTATCCCTATACTAAATACTAAATATATTTTAGATCAAGCTATTGTCCAAAGAAACATACATAGAGTGTAATAGCTTACAGTAATTAATTATGCAGGCAAAATACACAGATAGAATCTGTCCACATTTAAAATGTTTCAGAGGACACCAAACCTGGATGTTAATGTCCCTATAGCCTAGCCAGATAAGCCTTAAATGTGAACTACTGATTTTGCTTCACATTAAATTGGCCATTGACAACGTCTGCAAGGCTATACATGAAGTGATGTGTAGCAAAATACCAATTACACCATCCAGAAGTACAGTAAACGTAAAAAGAAGAGCAATTCACAGGTAAATGTTTGAGATGTTTGGTCAGGGAAAAATCTGATATGCAGTTTTGTCTCGAGTTTGTCTCAGTTTTTAACCTTCATATCGCTGTAGTAAAGGTTAAATATTGAATTCTCATTCTTTCCTAGTGTTCCGACCTGCACACCTGCTGTGTGTGCGTGTGCTTGTGTGTGTGTGTGTGTGTGTGTGTGTGTGTGTGTGTGTGTGTGTGTGTGTGTGTGTGTGTTAGGCCTATGTGAATAGGCCTTTCTGTGTATGGCAGGCTAACTGCTCTCAGCAGTATTATCTCATTAGGGCCCATCAGTGTTTGACATTTAAATACAGTGCTGCTAAAAGCTTCTCTGCTTATTTAACACAAGCATTACCATCCATGACACGCTCCAGAGAGGCAGGCCAGACATAGGCCTGGTCCTGCTGGCTGCTGCTGACTCCCAGCCTCTACACACTCTCTGGCTATCTCTTAAACAACCTAGAAAATAGCACATTAATAGGTGTACGATAATGAACGCTACCGCAGGCTGTTTATTCTGTTAAGAAAACCATGGAAGGGATGAGGGGATGAGTGGAGGCAAGCAGGAAGGTGAAAAGGGGGATGAGAAATGGTGAGGAGAGGAGAGCGGGTGAAGCAGAGAGAGAGGGAGGTCAACGGAGTGGTGTGAGAGAGGGGAGCTGGAGTCTGATGGGCACCAAATGAACAAATTATGACGGGCTCCATTTTGCAGGATGGGGTCACCCCCCCACCCCCACTCCTCCCTCCTCTCCCTTCCGCTCCTCCTCTCCTCTTCTCTCTCTGACAGTTCAATTTCCCCCTCTCGCCTCCCTGCTCCTGCCTGCTAATTGTGAGTGAAGCCTTATCATTGGGCCCCCCTGTCCAGCGCGGGTGCAAGGCAGCGCGGCGTCTGAGAGAGGAGACTGGAATGTCAAAATGTTATCCGAGACAGCAAACAGCCAGAGAGATGCAGGTCACACGCAATAAGACCGGACGCTCATCTGAATGCAAAAGCAAGGCCGCGTGGCCTCCACACTGCCCATGCACACACACACACGCACACACAGGATTGTGTGGAGACAACACTATTGCATTCATACTTTGTATGTGCCTTTTATAATACAGGCGGAATTTGTTATTATTATTAGCAGAATCTATTTATTTATTTACTTTTGATAGCTGTATGTCTTTAATATTTGGCTGTGATTGGCCTGAAGGATGGTGTGGTCAAATTCTGAAGCGAAAGAGATACACACATTCACATCACTGGGGTTCACATGCATTCAGAAATGCCTGAATGGTCAATGAACTCAGGCCACACACACACACACACACACACACACACACACACACACACACATGGCTGAGAGCACTTGACTGTGAACACAGCAGTGTGTTATTTACGGGGGCGAGTAGCCAGGTTTAAATCACACCTGAGGATAAAGCCCATCTCAAGCCAGCACTCAGAGCACAGCCTCTGCTCTGTCATCTCTGCAGCATCATAAGAGTAGATTTTTGATGTAGTTTCGATATTTCTATTCCTTTTTTGCGACTGGCACTTTTGGTGAGAGGCAGGCAGCCAAACATAAGCTGAGAAGGAAGATAATCTTTGCTGTGTGGGGAGCAGCTGGCTGTTGGAAGAGTAGGGCTTTAGAGTGGTTTAGTGGTCAGATGACAGGCTGAACTAAGGTCAGAATAATAACCTGAATGCAAAAGGAAATATGAGATATGACACAGGACAGAATCACTGACCCCAGACGTTCCCATCACAGAGAGCTGGATAGAAGCGAAGAGAGGAAAGAGAGAGAGCAAGAGAGAAGGTTAATCTGTATTCTAACAGTAATGAGGGTTAATTCATTGGTTAAGGATTAACAAGGTGCAAATGTATGATAGGCAAGCAGTTGCCTCTAAGAATATAGGTTTAAATCAACCCAATTATGCCTGTAGCCATTTTGGCATCACAGCCCCGCCTAGTGGTCAGGAAATTTTGACACAAAGCAATACTACCACAGGTCAGTCAGGACAGTGGCATGTTGTGAGTTCAATCCAGTCAGGAAATACCCTTTGTAGGTGTAAGGAATGACTTAGAAAACGATTTAGTGCCTTACACCTGTTTCACTAGGTCCAAATATGTATACACCTGAACAATGTGTGCCTATGCTATCTGAACTGCCAACAGCGTTTTTAGGGCACTACAGGAAGTACATGGTTCAGCATGTTAACTGAATATGGTATTTAATTGTTGGTAAAGACTTAGTAGAAAAATAGAAAGAAGGAGATGCAATAATGGATTCCAATTTTATTTAGCTTAAACATAAATACGCACACTAAAAATGTGTGCACTCAAAATAATATAAAAACTACTGGTAGTATGAAAAATATACCTATATACCTAAATGTACCTAAAATATACCTATATATAGAATGTATAGTAAGAAAGCTACAGAGTCAAGGGTTTTTAACATATAAACATATATATCTATCTATCTATATATATCTATACCTGTATATATATATATAGATAGATAGATAGATAGATAGATAGATATAAACAGTACTACTACTGAATTAACTTGAGCATACATACTAATGATTTTGATATCTGAACAGGATATTTTGTCATAACATTTACAGATCTTTAACATGTTTGGACTTTATGTTAATTTTAATAGTTCACATCTGCTGGAGACAAAGACTGCTGTTGCCACAGTAACAGAATGACCTGAGTTAAAGACTGTATAGATTACGTGCCAGCCATTTTAGAGCTTGCGATATGAAACAAAAATCGGTAGGCTACTGCTTTTAACTGCATGCGTAGTACAATATCCCCAAAACATATTTGAACTTGCACATTTTCTGAATCTAATATCTGTATATCTGTGTGGGGAATAATACCTGACCTCTGCCGCAGGCCCAGACTAACTGATAGCCACAACCAAGCTAATATGTCATCACAAGCTAGCTGGTGTTGAAATGATCTTGATGCTATTAGTAGACTAATGGCTAAATACTCGGCTAAAGAGGATCCAGCCTCTCAGACACTTAGCATCCGTTGGCTCGTTTAGCATGGACAGAATTGAGAAAGTGACATGGAGACACGGAGAAGGATGGGAACACCAGTGACCCCTACGGATGCACCAACACACACACGTGCATGCACACATGCACACACGCACACACACACACACACACACACAGGCACGGACATGGTGACCCCTACACGGTTGATGAGGCGGGGGGCTGATATGCGAGTCAGACGGAGCCACATTTGTAAAAAGCGATAGCCAATTACGGCAGCCCAGGCTGGGGGATAATAGCCTGCCTGTCAGGGTCTGTGTGCAGTGCATGTGTGTGTGTGTGTGTGCGTGTGTGTGTGTGTGTGTGTGCACAGTGCCCCACGGTGAATATTGGGTTTCTATTCCCATCTATTTGTCGTATATCTCCATTGCATAGATATTAATTTGGGAGCAGTGCTGCAGCTCAGAGCCCAGGTCGTTAGCGTGATTCATCTGGCCTTCATCCAGCAAGGAGAGAGCTATAGCCATACATGCAAATAACAGAAGGAACATTTCTATAAGAATTAGGTACCATACAATGATAAGACCCATTTTCTATAATATTTACCATATTATCTATATTATAAAACTGCAAAACCAAGGAATCGTAATATTGAACACATGATGAACACATGATGAACACATTTCATCAAATTTAAATTAGATTTAAATTAAATATAAAAGTATTTGTGAAAGGCTATTCAGGGAAATGTATTTAACATCATAATAGCAGCATAGCATGTACTTGAGAAACTGCTATAGCACACAAGCCGACAGCTGCTGTGTCAACAGTGCACCGTGCCAAGACGTGGGACATACTCATAGAGACGTTGGAGAGAAACAGACCGCGGAGACAGCGAGAGAGAAGCAATAACAGCGACATTCGTTTGAAAGCTCAAACGCCACTGCTTCTCCTGTACTTTCCACAGACACATGATCTCCTGAAGGACTCGCCCCTGTCAGCCGCAGTGGCCAGCCACCTGAAACAGAGGAATGATAGACTATCAGAGGAAGGGAGACCATTCAAGGGAACTGTAGATTTAGTGGTCTGGTGACACGTGGCTTTGAGCATGGTAGAAAAGCACTTTAACTCTTCAGTGCTTTTATCACTTGTACACAGCCCATAAAGTGTGGCTCTGAGGCAGACACTGCTATCACACGACACTTAAACACATGCACAGAGGCAGCTATGCAGTGGTTGAAAAACTCAACTCTCACATCGCTCCCCAGATGTCTGCTTATTTCCTCACAATATCAGCCCTGTACGGGCTGTCACATTTCAAGGTTGGATCAAATCAATAAGAGGAAGGTGACAAGAGGCAGCGAGATATTGTCAAAATCTACTAAAACGACTGGGTACAATAATTGGGTTGTGAAAAAACTGTCTTAAGATTGCATCATTGACACTATAAAGGCCAGCCACTTCAATAGGGTTACACATCATAAGATAAGTGGCGGTACTCGTTTATTCCTATACAGTAATGTGATAAGAAGGATTGAGGATAATACATTTTTACATGGGTTGTATTATATTACTTTGTTTTGGCTGAAAAGGAATATACGGTAATATGCCTTACACTCAAGGCAATGTTTTGCCTTGCAACAGCCTATTATATTAAGTAAAATATAGAGGTAACATTAACCAGAAGTGGATTAAGAAAATTATCTTACTTACAGCAACACTGTTACCATACAGCAGAGATTTCATTATTTTCCAATTCTTTAGAGCCTTTTCTCTATAGAACTAAACCAAAAATTGTTTATATAAGAACAGGCAGCATGCAAAAGTTACAAGAACACACTGTATTTTCAAGTTGTAAACATTTAAGATTTTTTTACGTCTATTTGTATTGTTAAAGCAACTTGTCTTAAAGCAAGATTTTTAGCTGGAGAGCAATATAATAACTACAGAAGAATATTTTTCATCAGGTGTATATGCAGGTGTGTGCATACATGTACAGTATGGCCATAAATCCTACATTGTATACAGGAGAATTAGGGCTTTACTGTTGAAAACAAACAATGAATTCAGAGCATATCCAATGTGATATTCCCCCCTCTCCCCCATTCATCTCAGTAATAGAGATGCAAGCTCCGTAATGCCCGCCGGGAGCCAAGCATGAGATTGAGAATTTCTCACCCACCATGCATTATTCATAGTCCAGAGCAACAGAGTGTGTAAGATGAGAATTACACAGCATGAAGAGAACAGAGGAGAGCTGGATGAGGGGGCAGAGGCAGAGGGGATGGAGGAAGAGGGAAGCAAAGGTGAGAGTCAGGGACTGTGTTCACAGGCACACTCGTATTCCAGCATTACTCAGACGATGTCACAACATGTTAATAATAGTGAGTGTGCATGCAAATTTATTTCACATGCATTCTAAACAACAGTGGAATATGTGTGTGCATGTGATTCAGGTAAACAAAACCATCCCTGTAAGGAAAACAGACATACAGAAGAGAGAGAACATGGGGGTTAAAGGTAGATCTCTCAGCTCACTGTCCCTGGCCTCTTCATGTTTAGCAGAGCGCTGTTTTTAGAAGGAAATGAATATGTAGCCAGGAGCTCCAGATCGCTCGACAACATTGGCTCACAATTTGCATCCATGTGTATGTGTGTTGTGAGTTGGTTTGTATTCCAAGCACAAATGAAGGGTGAGCAGGGAAATTTGAACATTCCGTTACTAGCCGTGTGTGGTCTCCGTAGCTCCTAATGAAAAACAGTGGCAAGAGAGTCCGGGATGGAATTGATTTGTTTAACAATGGAAATGAAACAAACTTTGACGCATAGACCAAAATAGGATGCATGCTGTCTTAAATGAGAGATGGAAACCAAGAAATTGCAAGAGTGTGGCTGATAACATTTGACAAATGACTTAAGATACAAAATGTCCTCCACAAGAATAATTGGCAGATGGATAAAAAAAGATTTCATGTCCACTACAGCAGACACAATCCCAAACTGACTTTAATGTGGCCTATAGAGTCTACCTTCATCATAAATGATTATAGATAAAGGACTGGGATACCATTATCACTATAGTCTGTTATTTTTTATTCATATTCAGATGTCTTCATCATTATGAAATGAAAAAAGAAGGCCCAATGTGAATCAGTAATGGTGTATTTTTCTCTTTATTCTGATAACCCGTTTTGTTTCTTTAATTGAATATTAATTGAATATTATTCCATTAGCAAATGAGTTTCTTAATTTATTTTTAAACGTGTGTGTGTGTGTGTGTGTAATCAGGTGTGCAGCAGTCTATATGCCTGGGTATCTATGCATGCATGCATGTGTGCGTATGTGTGTTCATCTTCCAATGCTTCCTTAATGACAGGAATGTGATGGTTACTGGCTTTTTAACTTCCCCGTGATGAAAAGCCAGTATTAATTTAGGCTACAGATTTCATTTGTTCCGAACAGGAAAAACAATATAAATCACTTTTAGAGTGATTAGAGAGAGGGTTGGATTAATCCAAGCCTGATTAGGGCATTATGCCGGCTTGTTATGGACACAGGGTGACTGACGGTAATTACTGTCTGTAATAGGAGAGCACACACTCAGTCAATGCATGAGTCGCTGTGTGTGTGTGTGTGTGTGCACGTGCATCTGCGTGTGTATAGCTTGTATTTGTGAGTCTGTGTGTGCATTTATTTGCGCATATTTTGATTGAAAGTGATATTGTTTGTGTGCCCCCTATACTGTATGCATTGAAATAATGCACCTATACTGTGATTATACTGTGTTTTGTTCAGGTATGGGACCGATAGCAGCTTTGTTTCTGGCAGAGACGCACGGATTAGGACTCATAGAGAGAGGTGAAAGAGTCATGGCTTTGTTTATGACTATTGATATCCTTAGACAAACATATTCAGTTTGATAATAAAAACAGATGGAGGTACTGTAGGTAGGGGGAACATTAGCGCGTGAAATATTATAGAGGTGCTAAATCAGCAAATCGAATTGAAGAGTATGTGCAGAACAACATCACACACATGGATACAACACCCACACACACACAGACACATACACAAGCGAGTGAGCGAGAGAGAGAGAGAGAGAGAGAAAGAGAGGGAGAGAGAGAGAGAAAGAGAGAGAGAGAGAGAGAGAGAGAGAGAGAGAGAGAGAGAGAGAGAGAGAGAGAGAGAGAGAGAGAGAGAAAAAAAAACAAAATAGGACAATTCCAATGGCACTACAGAATTCTATATTGGAATATACAGATGGAATATTCCAGTTCTGCCACCAGTTATTCATATCATCATAGATTAAAAGGAAAAACAAAAAATCAACCTTCTTCTGCTTGACTGTGTCCATAGATTTTAGAAAAGCAAAAGTGTATGTGATGTCACCCATAGCTTTGTGAAGGCACATTTGAAAGGCAGGAGTTTGGCTTCGGAGGGGCCTCCAATAAGTTGGTCTTGGAGCCAAATTTGCTTTAACTCTCTTCTAATTGGCTTGGTGATCATCTCTAGCGATTGGTTAACTAGAACCATAATTTGACAATCACTACCATTACACTTGAAATACAAAAGCAAAACTTTTTATGGATTATGTATTGACAGACTTTCCCATTGACTTTCATTCATTGGGGCTTTTTTACTATATTTTGGAACCTGTCGGTCAGTAGAGGAACTGCATGTTCACATGGCTTTAATGCTTAGGAGCGATGCCACTTGACTGTTTTGTTTTTTCCATGTTGCATGAGATCCAACGCTAATCAGCTACATGCTCCATACACTAATATTGGTGTCACGATTTGGTATTTGTTTGTTTCTGGTTTTTGACTTATTTTGTATTCATGTACCTTGGTTTCCTGTCTCCGCCTCTGTTCCCTGTGTCACTGTTCCTGCCTATTGTGTCAATCTCCGTCGTTGTTTGTGTTTGAGCACACGCTACTTGGCTGTTACTGTACCTGCAATCCTGTTCCCTGTTTCTCCTGTTGCTTTGCAAGTAAAGATTCCTCATACTACTCCATATGTGTCGCGCATGGGTCCCATCCTAATAACAGCCTGACAATTGGCTTTATTGTAAAATGCATGTGTAAAGCTAAATGTCTTTTCTAGTTTGGAAATAGACATAAGGTACCAAATGAGATGTGTCCCATTGAAAGATGGGTTAATAAGCATGAAGGCCTAGCAGAACATAGCACATCTGCTCTTCCTTCACTTCTCCACCACAACGTCTTCTTGGTCCCGTCCATTTTCCACGTTTCTTCTCCTCTTTCCTTCTTTATGGCTGCAACAGTTCCTTTTCATCACCTCATTGGTTGAAAGAGAGTGCTTTAACACGCCATTGGCTCAGAAGGAGCTCTACATTATTTGACAGACAGAGAGGGCCCCAGCAGTCCCTTTGGGCTGTAAAACGCAGAATAGACTTATTTTATGAGTGCACGCCTTTGCTCTTTGCATGTTTATGTTAAACATTTGGAACAAATGGCATCCATTGGCTGGAACAACACAGATACATCTAGCCGATTCATAAGCGGGTGCAGACAGGCGCAGGCCCTCGAGAAAGTGGCCCACTTGATGGCAGGCATGAGGAGTGCTTACATTATTCAATTAATAGCTGAAAGGAGTACATTTAAACACAGCATTTATAAGCACATCCACAAGTTAATGTGCATGTGGCGCGCACAAATACACAAAGGCATAAAAAGAGGTACATGCGCATAAACACTCACACACAAACACGGAGCTGGGCCTGCATCCTGGGAAAAGACTGGACTCTCCTTTCCATTTTGCCAAATGAAATATACAGTGAGAGCAAGCTAAAAGGCACTTTCAATCAGCCGCTCTGGGTCTGTCTGTCAATCTGGCAACAACAACAATCTAGCCTGCTTGGAGTGCTCTAGTCAACATCCATTCCCCAATAAATTCAATCAGTGACGCTTTGGCGTGTGTGTGTGTGTGTGTGTGTGTGTGTGTGTGTGTGTGTGTGTGTGTGTGTTTGGGAGAGATAGAGAGAAAGAGAGAGAGAGAGAGAGAATGCGTATTTTATATATACATACATATATGGAGTGAGATACTGTTCTGAACATTAAAACGTTGTTGTTAAATGAATATCTTCACATTGCAGTCGCACCTGCATGTTATAACCGTGCTACGTAATACAGAGTTTACTGTATATACTTACTGTGAGATGGAATCTGCAGCCCTCCAAATAGTGGTAGCCGCAGATCTAACAGGCCTGAGCTAATGACACTGATGTGGAGCGTAGCACGGCACTGTGATTGCCTGCCTGTTTGAGAGCCAACAGCATTACTAGCAGGCTCATCACGGAGCTACACTCTCATTATTTGGCCACAAATGGAAATGCAAATCGCTCGCTTTGCTTCGGACGCCTCAAATTTATTAAGCTAAAAGGTTTAATTTCCATTTTTCTCTGCATCAGCTTTATTTATAAATGTCGTGCCCTATGAAGACCCTGTTATTTCCTCCCTCTCCTGCAGGCTCCTAACAAATCTGCTCATTAATATGGAAATGGAGAATCAATCGCTTTTTCGGCTACAGAGGGCTGTTTCCCTGTGTGTGTGTAATGCGCCCTGACTGGTCATCAGTACACACACACAAACAGACCAAAATACACAGACATACACATAAAATAATGTACAAACTTAGTAGTATATAAGTATATATATATATGATTGTACATATATATATATATACATATATATATTTAAATACAGTATATACTGCATATATAAAAAAATAAACTAAACTCAATTCAATACATTTAAATGTGGGCCTCTCTGAATAGTCTATCCATTCACTCGGTGGACAAGCCTTCTTGATCCGTTGTAGTCACTCTCCAGCCCCGTCAGTCTGCTAGACTGGCACCAGATGTTGCGGCATTAATAACCCATAATACGAAGCCCAGCTTATCCATCCTTCCCTAAAATCACACTCATAGACATTAATGGGACTTAATTATACACAAGGTTTGTATTCAGAGCCACACGAGGATAATTACCTCTGTGGCTTTTAACACATTCATGTTAGACACTGCTTGCTTCCTCTCTCTCCCTCTCTTTCTCTCTGTCTTCTTTTTGCTCTCTATAAATCAACGCTAGGGACTGAACCTCACCTGTCTGGTCAACGACCTAATGAACCTTTTAAATGCCCATGGCCAACTGGTTAAGAGCCTAATGTATCATCTATTAACCAAAGTGGTTGTTTCCACACACTAATCTATGGAACCCAACCAGAGAGAGTCAGCTGAGAAAAGACAAGGGGAGAAAGGTCAGCCCTCTCTCACACACAAATACATGTAGAAAGTAATGTATGTTCACATAAAGTACACAGACAGATATAAACATACACATGCATAAGAAAACACAATGCAGCGCCTGTGTGTTTCACGCTCTGCAACAAACAAACCATGTGACATACTCACAGCGTGTTAGTGCTTTTAGGGACTCACGGTGTATGTATATTTGTGTCTTGTTAGCAACATTGAGATTCAGACAAGGACTCAGCACTGTCTTTGCGCACGGCTATTTATTGATAATTTAATAGTCAGGGATTCTGGGATACCAGATTAGAAAATTACAGTTTTTTTCAATTGCCAACATGCATTGGTAAAAACTGTCACATTGTCAAAACTCTTCACACAGTCAGCGAAACAGAAGTCTATGTGGATCAAACTGTGAATCATTTTTCATTGCTTTCACACAAAATTCATTCAATGACCACATTCTCCAAAAATTAAGAATTTTCCATGTGTGCATATATTAGTGTCTGTACTGTATGTAGAATGGGTGAAATTATGAATCCTCGCTTTGTGTCTATTTACAGTCTTTCAGCATGTGTTTCAGAGTATTTCCTCTCACTCATTTTTACACACATTTTACAGTAAACTACGTAACCCAGTGGCACACATTGATGTGTGCCACTGAGTTAATGTGAGTTAATGTCTGTTTATTTGTAGTTGAGTGTGTGTGTTAAAGGGTAAGCAAAGTCAACAAATAAAGAAATGTAACTGAAAGTGGCATCTTGGACTCATTAGAACAATAGTATTCAAATAATAAATGAAAATACATCAACCACCATCTTTTACCACATTGTGCTAGATTTCCACCTAATAGCATTTGTACTACAATTGAAATTTAATCTGAGTAAATGGGGCTTAAATGTTTAAATCACATTTACAGGCTGTCAACTGATCTGATGTTCTTCACATGGTCACCCTTCGTTTGGATGAAAATAAATTGATGGCAAATGAGAGACTATGTGGGAAAAGGAGTGAGAACACATCCTTCCTCATAGCTCCCCCAAGTGGGAGATTTTTGCAACTATTATAGCTTACATCAATACCAAAACATGTTATAGGGATCTTTTTGTGAATACTTTCGATGGTTTCTATGATTCATAATCACAGACAATTTTACACAGGCCTAGATAGACATACAGGCCTAGAAATATCGCTCAAATAATAGTCTGATACGGGACACTAGTGTCTGTATTTGTATGGCCATGCAGACTTTGGACAGTCCACTGTGTAAGGCCATAGACGAAAACACTGGAAAAGATAATGTAGTGGTATGGCATTGCAATTATATGTTTTCTTATATGTTTCGCTGAGTGTGTGTGTGAGTGTGTGTGTGTGTGTGTGTGTGTGTGTGTGTGTGTGTGTGTGTGCGTGCGTGACAAAGAGATAAAGACAGCATTGAAGTTGGTTACTTCATTTCATCACCTATCTTAGATTGTACTTTAAGCAACTTTTTAATGCAACATATCTATTCTTTTCCCCCTATAGGGAGGCACTTATCCGACACTTGTATACCGACAGTCAGGTCAATCGGACTAAAGGTTTATGTGAATTTTTATAGTAGTCATTAGCATAAAGGGCTAAATTTGTGAGGTCAAAGTTAAATTTTTGACAACTAGTTTTTATCAAACCTGTTTAGAAGTATGGCGAAGAGTCTGGAAATTTACTGGCAAGTAAATCCCATGTAAGCTTAAGAATTAGCTTGTGTTGACAATGGTCAGAATTCAGTTGGCTGCTGTTTCGCCATCTTTTGACATATCAACAAACAAATGCACATGGTGGGATATGGGGGTGGTATCTGGATACACAATGAATATGATTATTGTTCAAATAAAGAAATGCACAGTCATTCTGTCCACCATTTTGCAAGTTATCTTTTATTCCTGAAAAAGATTTAGGGAGGCATGTATAAGACACTTGTATGCCAAAGGACAAGTTTACGGTCCATTATAAGAAACTTTTTATAGGTTTAGCCAAATTTTCACCATACAGAAAAATCCATCATGGCGGAGTTTATGGGTTCTTGAGGCTTTTTTTGTTCTTCATGAGAAATAAGGCATATATACAAAGTTTCAGAGTTTTTGGACCAATGGGGTGGAAATGCCATCACTTTGAAAATGGAAAAATGGGGGTGTGGCCTGTAGCGCCACCTATAGGCGAATGTGGGCCATTGTGTCGAAGTTACTCCTGGCCTGTAGTTTCAATGTGCAATGTTCACCCAAAAGATCTTGAGGTATTGGCATTTTAGGGTTACTAGTAACAATAACAATAGATTTTTTTTCCTGACAGAGGAATCCTAATGACATGGTAACAAATATGTAACTCACTTTAGTGAGTAGGCACAATTGTGGTAAACCAAGAAAATCCAAAAACACACGAATCAAAACCATCAACTATTGTTGATTATTTATGTGGTCACCGATGTCACAATTAACTGATTGCGTATTGTCACGTCTGTCGCAATTATAAATAATTGACAGTCGTCCATCAGTTCAAACTACTGACCGTGATTCTGTCTCTGTCCGTGGTGCTGAAGACGCGACGTAGTCGGCGTAATCAAACATGGGCCGCGGAAGGGTGTCCAGCTCATCACGCATCGTTTCCTGCCATTTTTGTGCTAGTGGCTAGCTTGCTAAGCGAGCGGGTCTCTCTTGTCTGTCGGGAGGAGACAGAAAGACCGCAGACTGGTTAGGCACACCAAGAGACTGAATCTTCCCTGGGAAATCGGGGGACTCTTCCAGATATTAAAACACTCTTTGGAGGCTTCACAATGTCTGATTTTGACAGCAATCCGTTCGCAGACCCTGATTTCAGCAACCCCTTTCAGGTAGCCAGCTAGCCCAGCCAGGCCAGCCTCCCTTTACCAAACGGGGCTAAATGATTGAGTATATAGCATCTAGCTACGGCTAGCTGTTTTAGCTACTGTAGCTGGCATATTGCTAGGTTGTAGAACGAGCTATCTATTAAACATAATGTATATTTCACATACATGACATGCAGGCATTTAGTTGCACTCTTTGTAAAGAAGAAGAGTTTGTGAAAAAATTATTTTTGTATTGTTATAACAAAGACATGATAACTTGCAAGCTTTGTCTACTACCAGTAGCCTATTTGTTTTGCTAACTACCGTTATAGCTGGTATCCAGTCAGCTGGTAAGATACCGTTTTGTACCATTTTGTACAGTTTAGCTGTGATGCCGGCTTAGAGGTCATATATTTGTTGTTGCTATTATAATGTTATTGCTATAGTATATATGTAAGTATGTACAGTAGAATGTAAATATAACTATACCTATTTGCATAGGTATGAGTTGCAGAATTGATCTATTCTGCACATCTAACCAGAATTAATATTCCTACTTGTATTAGTTGTAGCCTAATAGGCATGTTGGATTCACAATATATCTATATTCTAACCCATAAGCCTAAAAAACTATTTAATTTTACATACATGTTCTTGTAATCCAAATAAACCATACTGTACAGCTCTCTTTCTGTTTGTGCAACAGTAGACAATCTTCTTATCATGTATGGTATACAGAGAAATGTATTTGGCCTTAAATGTAAATGTAAATGTACCTACCTTCAACTGCAGATTCTATTTTGTATTATCCCTGCACCAACTTCACACAGTGATTCATAGGTAAAGACTTAAATGCAGTGGCCACAGTACCAAACATGACCACATACATTTTACATTAAATTTGCAATTTGTTTGATACTGTAGATTTAATATACTCTCTCAACACTATATGATTTTCCCTATTATGTAGGACCCTTCTGTGACACAGGTCACACAGTCTGTCCCCCCTGGTGGTCTAGAGGAGTATAACCCCTTCACAGATGCCAGAACGGTGAGATTAACCACCATCTCCATGTTTGTGTTTCTGTGGGTGGGGGAATTTGTGTGTCCATTCGTGTGTACGTATATGCGTGTGCGTTGTGTGTAGATCCAGTCCTGTTGCTTTTGTCATTGACCTCGTTTAAGCCCTTTTCTCTTCCCCTCCTCGCCACTACCTCTCAGTCACAGGGGATTTGACTGACAAAGTATGACTTTGGCCTACTTGTATTCCAGATTCAGGCTCTGGCCTTTATGTTCAAACACTAACGCATCCTGTCTACATATGCTCTTAGGCACCGCCAGGACACGCCCCCAAACCCATCCCGGCCCCCTCCCAAAACACACAGCCTGCCATCATGAAACCGACAGAAGAGCCTCCAGCGTACTCACAGCAACAGACTCAGGTAGAATACACACACACAGACAAGGTGTCATTGTCTTTAGACCTTTATTCAGCAGGGGGTTGTTGATTAAGCGTATTGGGTATTTTCCACTGCTCTGTTTCACAATATCAGTACATTATACACTCTCTACTTTTGCTTTTGCCTTCCATACATTCTCTGTTGTCTGTCCTCTGCTGTCCCTACAGCGGCGTAATCAGGTACTGTGTTTATCTGGTTTAGTCTCATGCCCACTGTGTCACTAGATCCTTGTGTTCTCTCTTTGATCACAACAGCACATACAATATAGTTTTACCTGTAGTACCCACTACCCTCTAGAGCGCACCTACTGTAGTACCAACCAAAGGAGACATCACAAACGCTTCTTCCATCCCAGTCCTAAGCCCATGTGAAAGTAAAACCACCCTCTTCGGTCCTTACAGTAGCTTGTTCAATTTTATAACGCCCCTTAAATGCTGAGCATCAGTTGTCCTAAAGAGTACCTGTGTGTCTGTTAGGACCAGGCACGGGCTCAGGCTGAGTTGTTAAGAAGGCAGGAGGAGTTGGAGAAGAAGGCGGCAGAGCTCGATCGTCGGGAGAGAGAGTTACAGTCCCACGGAGCAGCAGGAGGTACTTCCGTCTTTCACAGAGGCTCCAAGCCTCAAGGTCCAAAACTTTTTACTGTCATTGACTGGACAAAAATTAAGAAGCTTGAAGAGAGAGAAAGATACTCCCCCCCTGTGTTTCTAGAGACATACAAAAACAGTGTTCCTGCTAAGAATTAAGGAAAAATAGAGCAAATAGGGCATAAATGCCTTGGCCTACTGTTCTCTGATAAACAGTCTTATCAGTCCTGATCTAATTATTGAATAAAATGTGAGGTGCGATATGCCACACTAACACTACTGTCTTTGTCCATGTAGGCCGTAAAAACAACTGGCCCCCGCTGCCGGAGAAGTTCCCGGTTGGACCGTGTTTCTACCACGACATCGCAGTGGACATTCCTGTAGAGTTCCAGAAGACTGTCAAAATCATGTACAACCTCTGGATGTGTGAGTGAATCAAACAAAACACGCCAAATATCTCCAAATAACCCCAGGCCCCCCAAAGTGCACCGCTTTTTTTATCACATGCTTGACAGATAAAGTTGCCACAATAAAACCCAATCTAAATGATTAGGTAGAAGGGCCACTTCCTATAAAACACACACCTGCATTAATATACTGTATATAAAATGCAAATTGCAGTCCCAAATGTACACACATGGGTTCACAAACCATACAGTACAGTCTACACAAAGGTTTGATGTCCTTCATGTGGTTGTTCTTCCTTGCAGTTCATGCGGGGACGCTGTTTGTGAACATGTTTGGCTGCCTGGCGTGGTTTATTGTAGATACGAACCGCGGCGTAGACTTCGGCCTGGCCATGCTATGGTTCATGCTGTTTACCCCTTGTTCCTTTGTCTGCTGGTACAGACCGCTCTATGGGGCCTTCAGGTGAGCTTGTATCTGCGTTACATCCTACAGCAGCTCCTACAGTGGTTCAGAGACTGAGGTACACAGACAGGGATAATGAAACTCGGTAGTGTTGCACCTCGTGCTTTCAAGGTGAAAAGCCAGGAGGATTGAAAACATAACATAAACAATTGGCTTCTCAACATATGGAGGACATATTATCAAGTCCCCAGACTTGTGGTTGTGGTTAACTCACTGCATGATCTCTTTCTCTCCACTGCAGGAGTGACAGTTCCTTTCGCTTCTTTGTCTTCTTCTTCATCTATATCTGTCAGTTTGGAGTGCATGTCCTGCAGTCTATTGGCATTACTGGCTGGGGAACATGGTGAGTATTGTTTGGATGGACATACTGTGTGTGTGTGTGTGTGTGTGTGTGTGTGTGTGTGTGTGTGGGGGGGGGGGGGGGGGGTTGTGTGTGTGTGTGTTCATGTTGTTATTCTGTGTTCATGACAA
>JAOEHI010000024.1:1027393-1059219 GCA_025447815.1 Percopsis transmontana
TGTGTGTGTGTGTGTGTGTGTGTGTGTGTGTGTGTGTGTGTGTGTGTGTGTGTGTGTGTGTGTGTGTGTGTGACAACAGGCGTTGTACACATCTAACTACTATAGCCCAGCTCACTGCCGTCAGACACACACAGCCAGCAAGCTGAAAATCCCTTATCCTACAAACCACCACACAGTGCAACTGACTGAATATACCCACAGTATTAAAATGATGGGAAGGTTATTATAGGGGACTCAATGAAAAGAAAAAAAACTAAGCTACATGCAAACAATGCATAAAAATAAATATTAAAAGCAATATGTTGCTTATAGTATAAGAAATAAGTGATCTTCACTGGTCCCCTACCTAACTACCTACCTACCTACCTACCTACCCTGTAGGAACAATGCTAAACTAGAATAAATACATATTCTACCCTTTGCATTTAATATACAGTATGACTAAGGGCCTCCTGGTCAGACACAGTAAAGGCCCGTGGTGACTAAAACAATTTTAGTAAACTGCAATAAACTAAAAATGTGAGTGCATGAAATACTAAACATAAAACTAAACTTAAATCTAGTGCAAGTAGAGTATTGAGCCCCATGTATTACTAACAGCAAGGACACCCCTGTAAAACAAATCTGTATGGGCATGGGGGCGCAGTAGAGGGTGTGTCAGTCAACATTAGGTGGTGCAGTGTTTGGTGTCAAAGAAAACCATATTGCGCTAGCATCTCCGCTTGGTCAGACCGGGCCCTAGTTTCCTGGTCAAGATCACACACACCACTTTTGTTAAGAATTTAACTAATAACTACTGTCCTTAACCTTTTTAATCACAAAACAAAATATATGCATGTTTATCATGGTGGTTTATTAGAGGTGTCATATTTGTGCACTTATGTGAATGTGCACTTCCCGAACGGGATATGCTTTTCTGCCAGTCTGGACTTTCGCTGTTGATTACGAAATTGGCAGTTCGCCGAGACTGAGAGCGAGCTGCTTTTAAAGGGAATGAGAAGAGCTGATTTGATTGGCCGTAATTGAAGACAGCCCCCACCACTCCTACTCATCATTCATTCATTCTAATCCAACCCTTTTACAACTGTGCCGCCGTTGCGCTCGATTACCGCCACATGTCCCGAAATTAGCAAAAAGGTATTGGCCACACCTTAGATCGACTTGCACCATGGACTTGTGCCATGCGAATTTGCTTGCGACATACTAGGGCCCACAGTGTTAGTATGTTGGTTGGTGTGTTTTGTGTGATCTGTAGTTAACATTCAGACAGCCAGACAGTTTCTTCCTGTATTGTCGTAGGTGTTCCATTGTCACAGCATTTAGCGTTGCTTCGCAACGTTTTTTGACAAGGTGAAATTGAATTAAAGACATTTGACACTGAAACTAATACTGGTGGTTTGGTTGCTATGCATTCTAATAAGGGTGACTGCATCCCAGCCCAGTCAGAGGTAATGAGAAACGGAGGTGTCACATGACACTCACGGTCATGGTAAGGCTTGCAAGCATTTTAAGGTGGTTTCTTTCATCTAATGGTGAAAGGTCAGATTTGCCTTGTGGGAGATGCTCAGATGTTTAATGTATATAATTCAGACAAAACTGGGCCATCCCAGTTATCAGGTAACCTGAT
The DNA here is from genome assembly GCA_025447815.1 of Percopsis transmontana. Taxonomy (NCBI): domain Eukaryota; kingdom Metazoa; phylum Chordata; class Actinopteri; order Percopsiformes; family Percopsidae; genus Percopsis; species Percopsis transmontana. The sequence goes on from JAOEHI010000024.1 coordinate 1,029,021, forward strand.
GCGCCAGATGGTTTGTTACACAGAACCATCTGGGTAGTCGTCCTTGGAAACTGTTTGGTAAAGGGCAGGCACAAAAAGAATTCTTGGCAGATGATTGGATGAACCATCAATCAATCACGGGCTAATGTCTATTGTTCTATGATAACGTCCCATCCAAAGCACTGCCATAGCTGCCAGTAGTTCCTCATGGGATGCTGATTGGTCCGAACCACTGGTTGTTCGGCCACAAGTGCATGAACTTGAATCCTGCCAAAATGGATTCTCGCATGATTGTGATCTCGCGCATCCAGCTGCCACGCAAGGTAGGTTATCAGGTGTCATCAGCAGCCATTTTGATGGCAAGCTCAGATGCATGTGAGGAGTTCCCCCAAAAGCAGGTTGCTGTCATTGTCTGCACTGCTCAACTACAACCTCAAACCAAAAAAATCTAGCCTGAAAATATACAAAAGTTTACATGCTGATGTTCAGGATGAAATATATGCTGTATTTAACGAACCACGTCTTACTTTGTTTTCACCAACCTACATTGGGCTCCATTGTATCTGAACTCACGCCAGCTGTACAGCTGTACTGTACTGACAAGTCTATGGCAGCCAGTGTCGTAGATTAAATATAATGGAACTCAATGTTGTTTTTTTAAAGAAAAAATTGGTTTACTAATCAGCGATGTTGAGGAATTTTATATAATAAATGACTCTTACACAACGAGTTGTCTTTAACTTGGGTTTTAATTACATTTACAAATGGGTACGTTATGTCAAAGTCCATGCTGGTCATTGAGATAGAATGAACAACCTTCAATAACACACATGCAGGCTTATATGCTGCGACACAAAACCCTGCCTCTCTACTCCTCCCCGGCGCCAGAAGATATGGTTTAGGCCAAAAATCCACACCTGATAGACAAATTGAGAGAACAGAGTGATCTTGGTTGCTCACGTTCGTCCCAAATGCAGTCAAGATATAAGCACACAAGCATATAAAAACTAGGTCAAAGGTCAGCCAATCAGTGGTATTTTTCCATGACAAGCAACAAACTAGAATATGTCAGTGTAGAGTTTCAGTATGTGTTATGCTGTCAAAGGTTTTGCTAAATTTAAGTATAACTTTCATTCATTCATTCATTCATTTGCCTTGGCCAGAAATGGTAGTCTAGACATGATGTGGTGTTCAATCCAAGAATACATTAGACTTTGCTCACGTTATTGCAGTACTTACATACATACACAATAACATACAAAACGTAAGTACAAACAGGTCAAGATGCACAATTCATGTAATAGAAAGAGAAACTCTCGGAAATGGCAAGGTCATTCATTATCCTTATCCCTCTTGTCTTAATCTCACAGACGTTATAAAATAAAACAGAGATCAACTGCAGAGCACAATGATGTAGATTCTATAAAATAAAATGCCATGTCGATGACGAAGTGGGACAGGAATAAACCATAGAGCAGTGGTCCTCAAACTGTGGGTTGGGGACCAACTGAGGGGTCTCAATATTCTTTTAGGGGCAGTCATGAGATGTTAATAAAATTTGTATACAGTTTTCAACACTATCTAAGGCTGTTTCTATGTACTTTATGGTGTTGCGTTACACTATTAAAGAGGTTTTAGAGGTTTATGAGTCAAAAAGTGTGAGAACCACTGCAGAGCCCATGGCACTCCACTCTTTAACAGCAGTAAAACATTAGAGAGGGTAGAAAAGCAAACACGAGGGCATACTCTCTTTGTGTTTACAGTGGATGTAACAAACCCCTCCTGGCAAATTAACAGCTGGATGGCAGTTTTCACTCGTGTGCATATGCAGTGTCACCCCTTTGCTGTGGTCTGCGAGGAGCGTTTCAGCACACCGCTCCTCTGACCTGCTCATGTTTTGATGACTTCAGAGAGTAAGTACTCGTGACAAAAGTTTCTCTATATAACTGTTAACAACTAACTATACGTATATAACGCTAACAGTAATTGTTTTCAGTGATGTTGCCCAGAAAGCGTTTCAAATAACAAGGGAGTATTAGAGAGTTAAGGCATAGATCATATTCACCAACAACCAAAAATTTTAACCTTATTTTTACGAACAGGACAGACTAGTGCCCTATTACATCTGGTTTATAGCTTTGGTTTGCTTGTACATACTGTCCTGTTCCTGAGAAGAGCCATAACATGCAAATTACTGGCTTGATAATCTATGGTAGTATGGAAAATATTGTGACGATGTAAACATGTCTCATTAATTCAGACCTTTAGCATCTCCCTTCAAGGTTTGGACCACCTGGTTTAGCACCAGAACAGTGTGGCACATGCTGGAAGAGCAACACGTCTACATTTCTGGCCCCTTGCAGGTTCACAACGTACACCGTTGAGCACCAGCTTTATATAACTATGCGGCCCTGCTATCGTGTCAATCACAACTGTGAAGCTGTGACTATCGAAATAGCAGCCATGTTTACCGGAATGAGCACAGAAAACAAATGTCAAATGGGCCTAAAACGAAAAATAATTGGATATAGCACTCAGGTTGTGACTTTAACATGTCATGGAAGCTGACAGGATAGTATAGAACGGTGGCATCACCTGCATGCCAAGTGGAGGGTATTTCTAAAACTAAGTTACACCTACATAGTTTCACTAGATTATTTCTTCATTCTTGTGCGTGTGCATGCGTGCGTGTGCATCATGGTCTCCATTCTCTAGTCACACATTTGATTTTAGTGTTGTGTGTCTTTTATCAGTCTCCCACTCTTTCACAATAAACCCGCGGTGTGTGTGTGTGTTACTGCCAAACAAGGATGGCTCAATCCCAAGTCCCTGAGCTGCCTTCAACATCACCCACAGGCTTTTCTTTTTTATCCCCCTTACCAGCTATTCTCCTCAGCCTCCTCCTAAACCCTGTGCATGCGTTCTGCATTCACATGCACGTGTGTATTCGGGGACAGGCGTTAATGCCATACGATGCTGCCCCCCTTAAGCCCTCTGTTCTGAAGCTTTACACCATGTTGTCCTTATTCCCAGAGCCAAGTTCTACCCATGGGGCGTACGTTCCCAGATCAGTGTGTCATGGCCTGTTTCAGAGGTGCTGCTGTGCTGCTGTCACAGCCCAGGGCTTCAGCTGCTCTCACTCTCCTCTATTCTCCTCTCTCCTCTCCTCTCCTCTCCTCTCCTCTCCTGTCCTCTCCTCTCCTGTCCTCTCCTCTCCTCTCCTCTCCTCTCCTCTCCTCTCCTCTCCTGTCCTCTCCTGTCCTCTCCTCTCCTGTCCTCTCCTCTCCTCTCCTCTCCTCTCCTCTCCTTGCTGAGAAGCTCCTGCGCCCGTCTTCCTGCTCTCAGAGCAGTTGCTGAGGAGCAAGGAGGGCTTTAGTGCGCCTAGAACATTACAGTTCTCTTCTACCAATCTACCAATCATCACTGACATGGAATGTCACGGGGAGTTCTGATGTTGGCTTGGTCTTTCAAGGTAGATCATATGTAGGTAAGAGATCATATGTAGATAATATGCAGGGTTCAATGTAAAAACGAACATATGTACAGAGAATGCTACAAGCTGAGATATGCATATTTTATTCATGAGAAAAATGCATGTACAGCCAAGCCCACTCACATATAAACTGAAGGTACAGTATGTACTGTATGTATATCACATTACATACTGACTACACCATGTTTTGTTTATTTTTGGTCTAACAGAGAGATCTTAAAAAAAATAAAAAATACATTCAATACATCCTGTCCTCTGCATTTTATAATAGCAAAGTTACAAAGCACAAATGCTAATACTGTAATTTGTGTATTTCTAACACCTTCAATTGAATTCTGTATTTGACGAAGTGAAACACCTGTGGTGGGCTATTTTGGATAAATTAGACATTGTTTGCTAATTTTCCTAATCTGGATAGCAGATTCTACTACAGTAATACAACTTGGTTACAAGACCACTTTCTAATGTTTCCACTTGTCCTTTGGAGAAAGCGTAGAAAAGCAGTTCTTTAAAAAAAAACCTAGAGTGGTTAAAACTACAATCATTCACTGGGCTTTCTAATAGTCCAGTATACAGTGAGAGGTGTTACATGGTTTACAATAGAGCAATAACATCTGTTTCCTCTTGGAAATCAGTTTTTTCTCTCCCTGAATCCCGGATTAATGACTTCCAGGGGAAAATAGGGTGGTACAAAATATGTTTGTGTGTATGTGTGTTAGAACGAGCAAGAGAGTGAGAGAGCTGTCAATACTTCTTGCTTATTATAATGTCAATGTGTAGGTGGCCCGGGAGAAATGATAAATAGGACACACACATTCTCTCATTACGGCTAGGCTCTAGAAAATGTCACATGATCATAGCTGTTAGCAGGAGCTCACAGACGCATGCCGAATGAACCAAGAAATATATTCCTGAACTTTTTTTCTTGTTCACACACACACACACACACACACACACACACACATACACACACACACACACACACACACACACACACACACAGTGACACAAAATTATGTGATTCCAGCCAAACACATTTGTTGAGCAACTTCAGTGTGAGAAACTGCCGAAAGTTCACTACTGTTTATTTGAGACATATTAGTCAAGTGGTGTGTGTGTGTGTGTGTGTGTGTACCCGTGTGTGTTATTTCTAAAACCCTGCCAAAACTGACACACACACACACACACAGCAAACAGAAAGTCTGTCCTATATGCATGTAATAGGCACACATACAGGGTATACACATACTGTGCACACACACATACACAGCCCTAACGACACACATTATGACACATTAACGACAAACCAACCAACGTGGAAAATGGCCATCAGGGGGCCTATTGACCCCCATTAAAGACTCATAGACAGCTAGTTAATTCACAAGGGACACATTACCCTAGAGTGTGTGTGTGTGTGTGTGTGTCTGTGTGTGTGTATGTCTGCATTTTCAATGTCTCAATCTCCATTCAGCCTTTTTGTAACCAGGCGTTAATTACAAAGAAACCCCTTTCAATCACAGCCCGGTATCAGTCTTCTTTGGTGCTTTTGTGTCTGTGAGTGTGTGTGTGTATGCACAGCTTTTACACAGCAATTACCCAGGCTGCAGCAAACTCCCTTTGTGCCTCCGGCCAAACTAAGAGCCAGGATGTGTGTCATCATGGAAGTGAGGGGCCACAGACAGTATCACCGCTGGGACCGAGATAGCAGGACGAGAGGTCAGAGATCTGCACACAGCCTAGCTTGTTTTGACCACAGATTGTGAGGTGTAGTCAAAATGAGCACTTTCAGTCCAATGGCAGCATGGATTAGCTTGGCTGAAGCGGGTCTGGGAGCTATTTTTTCTTCTGTATTACTGAGCCACTGGTTTACTGAATAGCTGGCTTGTGGAGGTTTGGATGGCTGGAGAGATGGCTCAGTGCCAGACTGTATGCTTATCTGCTTGGTTGGCTGGCAGGCCTTCCGCTTTAGCTGCTGCTTGCTTCTGGCGGAGCAAAGTGCTGTCGAGCACTTGAATAGACAGGTCCTAATGTCAGGTCACCGGCATGCAAGAATTCCCATTGATTTACACTGTTTGGCATCCCTCTAATAAATACAATTTAATATTGTTATATTCTACCAAGATTCATTATTTATATTTAAAAAATTGTATAATGTATTGTATCAATAAAACAAGTGACTATTAAAATGTAGCATTGACACAAATTACAGCCTAATAGAAAGTTGTCCCACTGTTCACCTCCCCTCACCCCCAGAGTTCTGATTGGACCATTAAAGGAAACCTCACACTGACTAACTGTGATTAGACCAGCATGCATTAGTCACCTCTGGCACATACAGAAAGCGGAGCTGCGAACATGAATCTTGATCTCTGACTAACATCACAACACACACACACATACACACCTCTGTCGACAGGGACTGAACAATGCAGCATTGTGAAGGCGGTGACGGGCCTCATTAGCCGCACCACATCCTCGCAACCCGATCTCCGCAGGTGCGTAACCCGGTACGAACCACGCGATCACAGAAGCAGTGTCAAAATCCCAAAGCCACATGCCCCTGATGTGGACAGCACGTTGATGCCAAGGTGGCATTATTATTTGATACAGAGAACTTAAAACCAACGGTGACTCTGCCAACAGTATGATTTGTTTCCCAGCTCAGCTGACACCGAGAGATCTGAGACGTATTAAAGGTGATCTAACGCAGGACAATTAACAAATAAAGCAATATACAGTGTATTCACAGGGCTACTTCCTTATTATGTGCCTTGTCATGGGATACTTCAAATTGATAACATCAACAAATGCGTGTTATGCGATGCCAAGGTTCAGGCCGGTCCTTATACTGTATCAACAAGCAAACAGTGTAAAAGAATCCCTCTGATATTCATAACCTTAAATAAACTGCTTTTATCTCACTGAGCAGACTTATCGGGAAAGTCAAACAACTACTTTCTCACTGGATAAAAATAATCTTATTCAGTCAGGTGTGTCTGGCAAGAGAGGTAAGATCTAACTCACAGGATCTCAGAGGATCCTGCAAAGACAGAGTGCAGTTAAGGTTAAGAACACACTGTGTATATACAGTATATACAGGTATATATATATATATATATATATATATATATATATATATATATACAACCATGGAAAAATTAAGGACCACTACACATTTTTCTAAATATTATAATATTTAAAAAATATGTCCAGTGGTCCCTTAATTTTATTTATATTTAATATATTTATATTTATATTTATATTATTTAATATATATTTTTATATTTTTAATGTTTATATGTATATGATTATTTACTGTGTATATAAGTATATATTTATATATATAGTTATATATAAGTATATATTTATATATATATTCAATCCTAGGCTGAAAAATAAATAAAAGTCAAGGACATATCACAGTATTCATGACAAGAATTTTATTTTTATTTTTTTTAATACATTTTGCATTATTTTAAAGAGATGTTTTTCTTTACAACATACATTAAGCTGTGATTCAGATGTTAAGAAGGTGTAGAGAGTAGGGCAAAAAGCCTCGTGACATCACAATATCTTACAAGCTTACAAAGTTTAAAAGGTTGAGAAGTCGAGAAGAGAGAGCCTGTCTGACTCGCGTCTAGTAGCAGTGTTTCATAGCAAGGGTGAAAGACAAAAAGGCACACACCACAGAACCTCACTCTCCAGCCTTCACAGTCAGTCCCAGTTCAGACTTACAAACTCCACACCTCCACGCCAACTTCAACATCATTGAAATTCCTTTACAAGAATTTTAAAATACATTAACATGTCTATAGAGAGAGTGAATGTTTAACATTCTGACCCTTGCTGCCAGCAGAGAGAGAATTTCATATTCACATTCTGTATGGACATGACAGTTTGCTGGGCAACAGCCTCAAGTACTAACCATCTCTTTAGAAGGGACTATTTAGTCTTCGGCTAGTATTAGGCGCCAGAGAAAGTTGCTGGTTTCTGTGTTCATTAACACATTTGAGTACCAAGGTGTCTTGGGACCATATAGTTTGGGGGTAAGTAATCCCCCCCTGTACACGTTGATCTCAAATCACCTCACCCATGTGTCAATGACTCCTGAATAGGTTACATGAGAAGCATTTTCCCTGGACTCCCCCTTTGACTAAACTTAACCTGTTGCACGTGACTGGGCCATGCGCAACCCTGCAACCCTAACCCCGTTAGTACAAACAGGGCACATATTCTACATCTTCTCATGTTAGCTGTGGATTGAGACAGTTGGCTTTCCTCCGTTGAGAAACAGAAAATTGCTTGTCAAGATCGAGAGGACTTTACGTATTGATACATACACAACACTAAGGGAGTGCTCTGTTGATTTAAGTGTTTTGGGAGAGGGGGTGATACAAATTTTCATCAAATAAAAAAGAAGTGGAAAAATGTTCCAATTGGTAAATTACTTAAACACTCAGCCATTTGTAAGATCTCCATTATGAGAGTTAGTGAAATAAGATTAAAAAATGGCTAAACCTCAGCGTTTTGTTTATTCTTTACAAAGGGTAAATAAGGTACATCTGCTAATATTGTTGTTTAAATTTGTCATCACAGGTACCAGCCTGTTTCTACAACTGTCTAGCTAATCAGGGTTATGATGTACTGTACATTAGCCTGGCTCCATGTTAGTACATGGACTGTGTTGGAGTGTACCATACTGTATGATTAATATAATAATATTATTGCAGTGCACCATCAAGACCCACATAAATGTTAATTCTTCAATTAATCAATCAAATATCACTCCAATCACACAAACGGCAAAAAAATTAAGTAAAAACAAATACCGTCGAAAAACAAGTCAAAATAAAAAAAACAACATCATTGTTGCCAGCGCAACATAAAGGGTTGCTTTACATCCAATGATGGCACAATCAGAAATGAACCACAAAGCTGTATGTGTGTGCGTGTGAATATTTGTGTTTATGTGTGTTGTATGTGCACAGGCATGTAAGTGTAGATGTTTATATGCATTTGTGTGTGTTATGTCTAGGGACCAGATTTACAACAAGAACATCTACATTCTTTAATTGCCTTTTTATCAAACCAGGAAAATAATGATGTAAGAAAATGAAAAAGTACAACGAGAAGACAGTTATTAACAGCTATTAAAGAAAACATTGTCACTACTTCAGGGTGTAAGGCACACATTTACATGTGGAAGAGAAACAGGAAATATAAACACGTTTATTTTTATTCTTTTTCTTCTGCCTGTATCACCGTGTGATGCGACTAGAGATATAGGTTTCAAGATGGAGGCGTGGCTCCACTGCAGTGAGCTTCTTTTATGTCCATGTGCGCGTGTACAATGAGACGTACTGCTGCTGTTGCTTCAGCTACTGGTCTTGTGTCTTTGCAACATGCAAACGGTGAGCTTTGATGGCACCAGTGAGCCGGCAACCAATTAGGACTAGTTTTACCAACTCACACAAAAACACAGTGCTGACTGGATATGTTTAATGGAGTGAAAGGGTGGGTTTCAGGAAATCTTTTTTTGTTTCTTTTTTTTTTTCCAGATTGATCTAAAACAACAGAAGGTTCTGGTCCGTTAAGGTAAAGGTCCCTGTCTGGCACAGTTTAAATAAATATCTCCTCCTCTACACAGAGGTCACATACAGTATATCGTAAGCTGCTGAACCACTGGTTCCACTGAACATACAGTAAGACCTAGTGGATGTTTAGTCATTAAGAAAGTTCTATTGGCTCCAGTTTAATGACTTTAAATAACGTTTTCACACTTAATTAATTCATATTAAAAGATCTCTTCTTGATCCTTTTCGCTTTCTCTCTCGCCGAGCCTAAAAAGTCAGTCTGTGTTTTTTCTTCTTCAAAAGCACTTAATAAAAATAAATACAACAAGCTATTAGTATTAACAGTCATGTGTTATTCAGAAACCAGTACAGTAGAAGGTTCTTCTGGCCCAGGCTTTCAGTCAAACCAAGGTTGAGGGACTTGATTGCTGTGCTCAGTATAGATGTAACACTGAGAGGCCTTTCACAGTTTCCTACCATAACTCAGGCTGCGGTCTGTCCTTTAAGCCTGAGCTTTTGTCTCCGGGTCCTAGTGCCCGCTGATTTATGTCCTCGCAGTCATCACGGTTCCCTACAACATTACGCCTTCTTGTGTGCTTTTGTTGATAACAAAAACAAAACACCTGTCATGTCCCAGTGGTCATAGAGAAAGCATAATAACCACCGCTTGGATGCTACAGAGTATGTTGCTGTTGGGTGTAATGTTCAGGACAAGCCTCGTGTTCTGAGTCAGTAGCGAGCCTTCCCATCTGTGTGTGTTTACAGAGGAACTGGGAGCCGGCCAGTGCCTGAGCTCCTTCCACAGCAACAAACGACAACTATTTATATAATATTTACATATTTATATAAAAAGAAAACATTTCCTTAGAAAAAAAATGTGTTGCCTTTCCACTGTACATCGAAAATTAAAGACTAAAAGATGATCCTGTTGTGTTCCCCGTTTTTGTATTCTCTCTTGCTTCCGAAGACCATTTCCCTACTGTCTACTCAGACGGGACCGCTGGCTGGCTGAGCGACTATGTGTACGAGTCACTGGACTTGCCTTTCGTTGAAAGGGAGACTATGGAGGGTTTGGGTGGGACGTCTGGTTTGAGGTGTTTGATCCCCGTTCGCGGCAGGGACCCGTAGGAGCTCATGCTGGGCTGACGCGACAGAGACACGCCCTGCGCCGTCATGTGTATGGAGTCCACCCTCTGCGGTGCGGGGGGCGGGGTCTCCACACGGTTGAAGCTGTGATGCCGCGCCAGGTGGGAGGAGTTAGACGAGTTGGTGTTGTGCTTCTTGAGGCCGGACGAGCCGGACGCCGAGGACCCCGAGCCTTTCCGGAGCCCGTACACGGAGGAGTGGACCTCCAGGCGCTTGCCCATCTGCGGGACGGCCGGGGGGATGGTCAGGGAGGCCTCTCGCTGGGGCACGCGGGGTGGCAGGAGCCCGTCTGGATCCACCATGGTCAGGTTGTGGCAGGGGCTTTTCACCGTCTTGTACTCCAGGGTGGCGCCCTGGTCGTCCATGGCGCTGTGGCCCAGCACCGGGTCACTGCGGTGGGGCTGCTCCACATACTCGTGCTGGTAGGCCTGCTGGTGCTGCTGCAGGTGGGGCTGGAGCTGGTGCTGGTGCTGCGGCAGAGGCAGGACCACCACGCTGGGGATGTGGCCCGGGGAGGCCCTCAGCGGCAGGTCCATGGGGATCACAGGAGAGCCCATGGGCACCATGTCTTTGGTGCAGGCATTGATGAGGTTCTGGTTCCTCTCCCATTCGCGGCTTCCCCGGCTGGGCTTGCGGCGCGGCTGCATGGGGGTGGATTCCGGCGTGGGCAAGGCTGCCAGGTCCAGGTGGTGCTGGTCTGCCTTGATCAGCATCTTGGCGTTGGGTGTCAGCCGCCCGTTGTGCATCAGAGGTGTTAGGATGGCCTCAGGGCGGCCATCTTTGGCCTGCGTCTCAAACAGGCCCGTCAGCTTGGTCACGCTGTTCATGGAACCCCGGCGGGAGTGCATGTGGTGGCTGTCCTTCTCCTTGCGGCCTGTTAGGTCCACATCCCTCCGCCGGTGGTCGCAGACACAGTACACGATGATGCCAGAGAAGATGGCGCCCATGGCGAAGGCCAGGATGACGGCGATAGCGAGCAGGGTCACGGGGACCAGCTGGTCACGCCCCTTCTGGTAACTCTCACGAATCACACCTGCAGAGACGTGGACAATTAGCATGAGAGGTGAACAGCAGCTACACATGATTTACTTTATCTGTTCTGTATGTGTAATGTATGAGAGGTGGAGCTCCTGGGAATAGAATATGATACATTAGGGGAGGAAACATTAAAGATTAGACAAATAATTTCACCTAAAATATGTAACTTAGTGGGATTTATAACACCAAAGGGAACACTTACTCGGTATAGACACAAATGGATCTAACAACATTAAATGTCTCAAAAATCCAGTCCAAGACTTGTACAGTATGTGTTTTTGTGGGGTTAATATGAACCAATTAAAATAAAATAAAACATAAACATAAACATAAAACAACATATAACTTCTAACAAAGTGAAAAAAGAAACATGGACAGAGATAAAGAGGCCTGAAATACTCTGCCCTTTACTTCTTACAGATGCAAATAGGAGACTTTTCGTAACAACGGGATCCAATCTCACGAATCACATAGAATATATTAAGACGGCTCTGATTATGAGCTGTGTCATCAATGTCTTATGAGAGCAGAAAAGACAGGCGGCGATATGGCCATGCAAAGGATGAGTACCAGGATAAGTAGTCTCGCAGCGGGAGAGATGGAGCAGTGGGTTGTGGGTAATAAAACGAGGTTAGCAATAACACGCTGACTCACACGCATGCTAACGCACACACACACACACAAAGATAGATTGTAATCTTCAGACTGCTGATGAATGTGGATATTTAATGCAGCGTTTGGCTCTTTGGATCACACACACACCAGTCCACACCAGAGGGGAGGTTTATAATGCATTCACACATGACCTGTGGCCCGTGCAGATCAGTTACCACAGACAGCAGATTAGGCAGGTAGGTTTTATCACGTAGAAAGCTCACATTATGCCATTGCATTTGCGTGTGAGCGAGAGTGTGTGCATGCATACGCGTGTGGGCTTAAATCATCTGTTCTTGAAATGAAAAGGTTGTTAAAGTAAGTTAGTGTTTGCTGTCTATTACTTTGTTGCATACACACTACAGTATGTTTCAAAACGTGTGATTATGGATTATTGTTACTATCAAATCTTTCAGTTGTGCTTCAAATTTTCATTTAATTCTTTAAGAAATGACATGGATTATCAACCAAAAAATCTAAAGATTTAATGTAAAGTAGTTAACTTAGAAGATTCTAAGTTTAAAGTGTCATTGCTATTTCTGGTACCAAAGCCACATTTATGTTTTTTTTTATATTTATGTTTTATTTATGTTTTTTATTATAGCGATGAAGCACCCCATAACCAAAAAATATACACAAAACTCCTTTAACAGTCATAAGTCATAATTCAATGGTTACACCAATTCACTAACCACAATTCTTCAATTAATATTGTGTTTAAAATTTTTTATAAAAACAGTTGGACTCAAAACTGCCAGGTTTAGGCTTTTGCAGCTTGGCTGTGTCACTGACAAGATACTCAGAGAATATCTCTTTGTTTGCTCAGCAAGACACAACACAGACACATACTGTAGACAGGATAATCTGTTCTCATGGCACTCCAGCCTCTGTTAAACCTACATTTACAATCCTTACTTTCCCCACTTCAAAAACATCTCCTAACCCATTTTCCAAGCCGCAATACTGCAAAAGAAACTTTCCCCCCAAAAGCTTGGACATTCCACTTTCATCACAAAAAACAATGTTCATAATTTGTCTCATTAACTAAAACAGAAATAAATATACACCTCAGCTTCTTTTATTGCCAAGTTTATCAGCAATTCTGTGATACTGTTTAAAGAGGATGAAAAGGGATGTGTATCTGCGGTAAAGCCATAGGGGCCCTATCTTACACCTGGCGCCAAGCGGCGCCAAGCGTGACGCGGGTGTCTTTGCTTAAATAGCAAATGCACTTGGGCACATCTGAGCGCCCGTGAACGCGTTAGTCTTAAAATGAGGTGTGGTCGCTAGCTTTGTTGGCGGATTGCTATCTTGAGGCAGCAGAAAGCAGTTGCACGATTGACCAACAAAAACCTGGTCTGTCAATGGCGCAGTATTTCACTCTCATCCTGCTGGAATCCTGCTGTTGCCGTAGATGGTCTGCTTGTGCACTTTCACTTCGCGCATGAGCAGATCGGTTTCCTCTTCAGAGAAGAGTTCTTTCTTACTACTTGGCAAATGCACCATTATAATAGCAACCCGCCAAGGTTCAAGCGCACCTGGTTCTTACAGGGAATGGGAGATGACACTGATTGGTTTATTGCATGTTACACCCAAAACACACCCATGAATAATAGAAAAGACAACCCTTTTGAACCATGCGTCTGACGCTGCAACCATGTTTTCCACCGTTAAAGTAGCAAAAGTGGATTTGGAAACGCCCTACATGCACCTGCGCCATGCACTATAGACCATGCATTTAGATTGATAAAATAGGGCCCATACTCGGTTGCACACAGAACTAGCCGACACGCCCACAAGGCGCTGAGACGCGTCCGAAAGAACAGAAAATAAGGATACTTTGAAGAGCCTGAGCACTTGTCCGTGTCGCGCGAGGCCACGCATTTGGTAGTATACCTAGGCCTTTAAGATGTGACCTCACATGATAAAATGACCATAGAAAACATCTGCTTCCAATCTCAATACGACCTAAAAGAGCGAGTCACTTTTCTTCACTGCTATCTTTTTTACTATTTTACTATTTCTATTTTACTGGCTTTCTTCATATACTTTGTTACATTTTCTCCCTCTCTTTTCTGTTACACTGTAATTTTAACCTTGCGGTCGCTCTATGAGTTATTGTTCCCTAGCAGGAACAGCAAGTGGTGACTTTTTGAGAAGAGCCGCCTTGAACGTTTCTCTCCAATTAGAGTACAGAACTAATAGTGGAATAGAAAACGACTTGAGTTTTTGGAATCGCAAAAACCTCCGATAACTGTTTATGAAAGAAAAAGAAACATTCTTTTTGGAGACAAGCAAACCATATTTTCTTTCCATAATCAGTGATGTGATTACATTCATTCATCTCTGGCTACTGTGTTTACATTTCTACTGGCCTAATAGACCAATCCCCAACTTTTTGGGGATTTTTGGGGATACTGAATTTATTGCCTCCTTGGGGTAGCATTCCCTGGTCAATGACTTGAATTTCACATTGAATAACATAGCCTGAGGGCAGTGGAGCATGAGCGGATTGTGCGTTCTGGAAAGGGGTGAAAGGAGAGCTGTATAGAGCCGCCTTTTTGTCTTCTGATCCAGACGTGGGAGGGAGGTTAGGGCCCCTATTTAACCTGCTCTGGACGGGTCCCTTGCTCTGTCTTTTTGTCTAAATATCTCCTTCTCTTCACACATGCAACCATGTGCAACCCCTCCACACGCACACAGAGCTGCTCTTCCTGAAGGTTTTGGGGGTGGGTGTTTAAATGCAACCTAACCGAAGGCCTTGGAAAGAAAAATCCTTTTGAAGATTTCATCTATGAACTTCATTGTTTCTCATCTTAACTTCAAAAGCACTGCCAGTAGCCACAGTCGGCTGTCAGAGAAATCAGACGACCTCAGGCTTTAAGACCTAGGTGGTTAAACTTGTTCACATTCATTTAAAAACAGCCCATTTGTAGCCTCGCTAGCTGCCTATTGGGAACATATTATAAACTTTCACTGCTTGACCTTAAGGAGAGTGGTTGACGTTCACTGATTTTCAGCTCTTATCTTGCTATGTTCTGACTTAAGATCCTTCAGTTATGATCCCCCCCCCCCCTTCCCAAAATGCTTTGTAAGGGTTTGGGAGTTGGTCTCAGCAGTTGAATTAAACTGAATTTCACACAGCTTGAGGCCTCAAGCTCACAGACAGTAACCTCATAGCTCAGATTATATATATTTTTGCTGTCGAAATAAAGTGCGCAGGAAACTCTCATTTCTAAATTAGAAATGTAGTAATCTGACATGACTGGAGTCTTCTCTACCAGCCTCGCTCACTCTCTGAGGTACCAGCAAACACTTTTTTTTACACTGTTTTTATTTTATCTCCTTAGAACCAACTTTCTTAAGCCTATAGAGTTCGTCTTTGTCGGGTGTTGAGAAAACTTCAAAGCGCGTTAAACATCACAGAGGGTGTTAACCCCTGACTGCAGGCCATTACACACAAATGCCTTGTCTGGAATTGATAAAAACCTCTGTCAAATCTAGCTGCACTTGCTAATCTGTCATTGCCCGATGCTGGAAGATAGTGGCTTGTGACAACTCAAACAGACTAGTTGAATGGAAAGGAAGATGAGGAGTAGGCTGAAGCAGATTGAGGGGTTTACATGAACTACTGACTTCACTGTAATGGCTGAATCCTGAGGAAGTTCTCAGCTGTTGAGTGTTGTCAAATTCTAAGAGGAGGTAGCTGTTTAGATAATGACAACAATTCATTAGGTTCCATTTCATCCCTAGTTAGAATGTAATTCCATTACTGTTTGTGTATGTTTGTGTTCAGAGAGGCACTTAACTTGCAGAATTAAAATTGCAGTTCGTGATTAAGGCATTGATCACACAATTGGGCCTGTAATACACTGCATACTGATGATCCAGTGCAAATGTAATTAAATATCCAATTATATCATCAAGAACAGAGGTATCATCTAAATGTGCTAACCTATCCACCGCCATGCATACACACTGCAATTTCCTGTGCTCATTGCTAATCAACCCACATCTAATAGCCCTGGGAACAATGTTATCTGCATAATTCCAAGAATCAACACTGATATTTATTCATGGTTAATAAGAAACACTGCACTGCATAGATAACGATGTGTACAGTTACATATGATCACTGTGCAATTGTAATTATGCAAGTGTTTTCATTTTTGTTTTTACTTTACAGTATATGCAAAGCAATATGAAACATACATTTCCAAAGAACACTTTAACCTGGACTCCTGCCTATTCATAAATGTGACTATATTATTCGTTAATACTCAGTCTTGATGACTCATCATTCTACAGATGTGACCTATCACGGAACACTTTATCAAGCTATGACACCTAAGGCTACGTGCTTTGCATCTGTAGACTCATTCAGTCGAAGGTGATGGGTGGGCCATAGGGGTTTGTAATCATTCATAATTGAACCTCAGCTGGACCTAGAAATGGGTCCAACCTCACACCTGAGCCCCATTCAATGGAATAGCTTGTGTCCAAATGGTTGATGCACTCCTGCATACAATAGGCATTATTTACGTGAAAAAGCCTAGACATAGTAATTAAAAAAAAAATTGTCCAGATTAGGGTTACCATGTTCCATGGTAAGTCTTCTATAAATAGCCTTTATCAACTATACCGGGCTACGGCATAACCCAAATAATGCACCCAGACAACAATGCCGCGTTGATTGAAGTGCAAAAAGAATAATAACTATTTGAAGTCAACAACAAGAAACAAAGAAAACTATAGAAGTTATATTTATTTAAAAAAAAAAATTCATATTTATATTTCGTTCATTCAGTGTTTTGCGAAAGCTCAAGGCAGACACTGTCAATGAGGTGTCACCTAGGACCTACAAAGTTAATTAAAATTTGAAGAAAATAAAAGGTTGAACATGAAATTAAAGTTAAATATGCAGGGTATTTTCACTAAAAATGGTGGACAATGCACAACAACAGGCCTAAAGTCTTAGGTAGTCGGACTCTTTTTAATTTAATTCCAGGACTGTCTGCCCACTGGGTTTAGGGGCTTACTGCTTGTGTCATTAGCAGGATTTGTTAACATTGTCAAAAATACGTTTTAAAGTAATACACTAGTCTACAGTAGATACTATGAATTATTCAAAATAATATCTTCTTAATGGTTTGTGATTTGATCAATTTACAATATATCATATATATTTACACCTTGATAAAAACTGTTTTACAGCATTAAGCCACAACCCACAAAAGATATATGTCTTCCAGGTGAACGACTCTATTCTCATGTATTTTCATGTTTGTAAGGACTATTTATATTATCAAGTCTGACAGTGGATTTGCAAATTCAATCCAAAAGCAACCATGAGAGGTGCCTTAGACCTTGAGTCAGGCCAGACACTATAGACTATAGGGGCACATAGGGGGACTATAGGGGG
This sequence comes from Percopsis transmontana, assembly GCA_025447815.1. NCBI lineage: Eukaryota > Metazoa > Chordata > Actinopteri > Percopsiformes > Percopsidae > Percopsis > Percopsis transmontana. The sequence goes on from JAOEHI010000024.1 coordinate 1,046,326, forward strand.
GCATATAGGGGGACTACAGGGGGGCAGGATAGTCTAGTGGTCTAGGTGTTGGACTTCCAGCCAGAAGGTCATGGGTTCAAGTCCCAGAGTTGGCCTACCTGTAAGCACCCTTGAGCAAGATGCCTAACCCCTATCTGCACCATGTAATTGTTGACAACTGAATCAGAGTGTTCAGCTAGAAGGGAGTTAAGTGTATAAAATGAAATTGAATAATATGGGGCCTTAAGGATAAATTGGAAACCATAGGTAAATGCATCTCTCAACTGTACCATACAAGAAACATAGCCAGTCTTCTTTTTCCTATAAGTAACATTCAATGGCATATCATATCTTATTAGAGAACTTTCATTATAAAGGCCATTTTCACAAAATCAAAATCACATACTCCCTGTTGAATGTTTCTTGAAGAATTAAAGGGACCTGAAAGATGGAACTGTATGTAGAATAATTAAAAAACAGTTCCCATTATTCAAGTTCTTTCTCTTTACTACAGTACTCACTGCTCAGACTATCAACATTCATAATTGGCATCCTTGAGTGCGAGGGGTCACACTGTGCCACACTGCGCCAGCCTCACCTTGGCACACAGGTGTAAGAGAGCTGCCTGAAACTGAAAATAACTCACAGCAGCTGTCACAAAGACTGTGCCTGTGAAACCCTGACCTGGAGGAAAATCATATTTATTGACACACTATCTTTTATCCGGCTGAAAAAAACTGCACAAAGGAATAGATGCAGAAGAACTCAACATTAAATAACAACACAAATACCATTAAATAATACAGTTAAATTATCAAATATCTCATTCTCCACAATAAGATATTTGACAATACTTGAACATAATGAGCATGACAGAAAATCTGTTTCGGTTTATTTTAATACAACTCTGTTGCCTTCTAAATGTATTTCAAACCGGTTAGGTTGCGATGCGGTGAGTTAGCTGAGTGGGCTACCAACACATATTGCCATGTGTTGTTAAAGAAAACAGATATTAGCTAGATAACTAGATATTGCATGTAGATGCGATGAGCTATACACAGTCTCCAATTAATCTACCCATACTGAATTGACACAGTGTTAGTCCTTTTATCACGCTGTCATTTGATACTAAATGGGCCGGTTTGCTTTTAATGAATCTCTCTAGCCCCCGGTGATACAGTAAATTTCTTTCTTCCACCTTTTATCTAAATCTTTCTATACCGCCCATCCCCCCTTCCCCATCTCTTTCCCCCAGCCTCTCAGCCTCTTCCCCCTGGTTTTCTATCTATCCTCATTCCCCGTCCCTCTCTTGCTGGATTCTCTAATGATCCTCTATGGCGGTGCCACACAGCAGTGGCTACAGGTCAGTGTGGGGGAGGGACGGATGGCGGGGGATAAAGGTAGAGAGGGAGGGGGGAGGAGAGAGAGAGAGAATCAAGAAAGAGAGAAGGGAGGGATTGATGCAGGGAAATGTTTGAGAGGGTAGGGACTCATTCCCGCAGACAGGCGAGGTATGACTGTAGCCGAAGAAGAGACAGGGTGTGTGGAAAGAGGGGGAGAAAAAGTAGAGGGGGAAGAGGGGAGGTATAGGGGGGAAGGGACGGGCTCCAGACATATGTTAAGGAACTCAATTGCACTAGGTCAGGTATAGCCTTGGAACATGCCATCCCAGTCACATGACAGGCCCTATGGAAGGGACACTATTCACAATGGCAGCAGATGGCGCTAGAGGCAGCAGCGGCTTCAATAGGGAGGGGATATGGGGAGGAAACAAAAGAGAGAAGGGTCCTAAGAGAGGTGGCAAATATCACACAGCCAGATGAGGGCCAAACAAGATTGAAAAGACGCAAACACAGAGCTCAAATGTACTGTGAAAAACAAGTGGCCACCTGCTAACTGCGACAGCCCCACTGGAACACGGGGTAATGATGCTGCCGGGCGCTAAATATCATTGGCTTGTGACTCCTCATCACTGTTCCGCATTTCTAATTGCTCTGGTCGTGTTAGGCTAATACATTTTGTCGGCACTGTAATATTCATTAGCAGATAAGATGCTGTATTGCCTCAAATGCAAATGAAAAACTGAAGAGATTAATTGTAATTCCATTTAAATCAGGCATAAGTTTGCTAAGAATTTTGGGGACGAAATATTCCAATTTTCCAATTTTCCAATTTTTTCTTGGGTATAACATATGTTATTTAACTCATCCAATTAGCAGTAAGGTTGTTTATTTGGTGCAAAAGAAGCTCTCAATGGTGATAAAATGGCTGATTCAATTTATTTTTTTGTGATATTATGCATTCTAAATCCATTACCACTGCCGTGTATTAGACTTAATCTCAATTTTAATATAAACAGTTTGCAAATTTTTCACAGTACAGTTGACACCTGAAGCTAATAGCGAGAATGACAGGAAGGAAAGGAAGACAGGATGGCGGAGGGGGAAATGAAACTGCGGTGCTCAATTTGCCATGCCGAAAAGCATTAAGCTGTACGGAGGCTAAATGGTGCCTAATACCATCAAAGCAGGAAAAAAAGCAAATATATATACAGAAAAAACAAGTCATAGTTCCAAAACAAGCCATGCAAAATATCAAGAAACGCTCACAAAAATAAAATCAACATAAACCAGACAAATCTCAGCAAACTTTTAGAGAAAATGAAAAAATAAATTGTTGAGCTGAAATAGAACTGACAAATACTGAAACAAGCTGCAAATGTGTCATATGAAATAATAGTAATAATAGTACAGAAATAAAACACAGCAAGAAGCATTGTTTTGAGATGTAAATCCTTGTTGCGGTTACCTGCGTTACCTGGGTGACACCTGTCAGAGCGCCCACGTTCCCAAATAAGTAAAGCGTTCCATTTTACCTTCCTCAAGGAAAATGCTGGGGTTGCTAGGCAACATTTGGCCTGTCTAGAATCAAAGGCGGAACCCATTCCTTATGAGGCTGGGGGCACACCTGCTCAGGTAACAGCAACAAGGAGAAAAACAGCATGTTGTGATATAGGCGGGCTGTCTGAAGTCTCTGCCACCATTGTGTTCTGATCTACCGAGCGGTGCCATGCTGCTTCGGGCTGACATTATACAGTAATTTTCACACCCCTGGGAGGATCTCAGAGATGGTATAGTCAGGAAAAATGTGTGCGCTGTAAGAAATATGACTGCCTGAAACCAAAACTATTATCAGTGAAGTGTACCCCATAGCGTCCGTGGCCTTAACAATGCTAATATGCAGAGGGCAGACTAGGCTTTTGCCTACGGCACCATTTAGGCTATAGAGATGCCTCTATTAAAATACAGAAAAAAGAAAGTTCTGTGTTACAATGGAGATTTATCCATATTTATATGGATACATACCATTTTAAGTGATATTCTCCATGCCAAAGGAGCCCCCCTCTAGCACATCTGTTCCTCTATGTCTTTATCAGAATAACTTCTCCTCGCTTACAGATACAGCTAGCTACAAGGCCTGCGGTCATAGCCAGTCATCATAATTGATAATCAATAAGTGCCGGGGTGACGGTTCTCTAACAGCACGGGCCATATAACGCAGGGAGGGCATGTTGTATGTTGATTTAATACAACCTGTAATGGGCTTGTATTATTAAGGGACAAAACGTGGATCGATCGCTCTGTAGTTACAATTATTCCCATCTCCCTTCACGTTCTCTACCTCTCTCGCTCTCTCTCTCTCTCTCTCTCTCTCTCCCTCTCCCTAGGTCTTCACCAAGACTATCCAGGCAGCTGTCCTTGAGGCGGTAGAGCATGTTGTTAATGCAGCAGAAGGGCGTTCAATGTCATGTCACAATGTCACAGAGCATGACAAAGCTCAGGCCAGGTGCCATCTTCTTGGGGAAATAAATACGTTGTAGTCTCCCCTATCCGAAGTGTAATGGCCTGGATATTACCTCTCCGGCAGGACATTACCGCCAACACGCCTGATAAATCTACTCTGCCGCGTGTGCCTGTCATAATGAGAGTAAAAGGCTCATGCATGTTTGTGTATGTGTTCTGTGTGCATGTGCGTGCGTGTGTGTGTGGGGGGAGGGGTATAATTTATCCCCAAGGAGACGGTGGAGCGGTCCGCTGTCTCTGCAGCTAGTCAGCCGGAAGCAGCCAGGCAGTGGTAAATCTCAATCACCCCTCCCTTGCCACAGGTGACACCGGTCCAAACGGGCCGCTACTGGTTGTTGTGTTCCAAGGCTTACCATTGGCTTCGGGCAGGGTCTGAGAGGGCACGGCCATGTAGGGCTCTTCCTCTTTGTCTGAGGTCATGGGGGGGTCCACGCGCTCCACCATGCGACCCCGCCCCAGCAGGCCCTCTGTGGCCTCGGGCAGGGCGGAGGTGGGGAGCGGGAGGGTGTGGAGGTGGTGATGGTGGTGATGGTGGCCTGTCGGACACAACACAGGTTTAACCGAGGCTGGGTCATGGTCATACACGCACCAACTCATACACTGTGTTTCTCTAGTGACCCTGCAACTTATTAGCAGAGTGTGCGTTTGTGTCTGCGTGAGTGCGTGGGTGTGTGTGTGTCTCCAGACTACAGGGACTGTCCTTGTGTCCTCTTATGCCACAACCCCCTTCAGGCTTGTCAGAACCGATCTGTGGGTATCCTCTCTCCCAGTGACCGCAGGGTGCCTACCTTTGATAGGAAGGGCAAGAACAGCACTTCTCTTTCTTACCTTTCCTCCCTGCAGCTCGGGCCTGCTACCTGTTCCCCCGTCGTAACTTTGTTTCCTCCTCTAACTGTCTCTGGTTCTGACCTCGTCCTCGGAGGCACCGCATCTTACAGCCTGAATTCACTTTGATGTGCAACCTTTCTGCGTCTCCCCTTGTAAAACGTCCACCTCATCACGGAGGACCCCCTCTTTGATTTCCTCCATCCCTTTGGCGTTCTCCGTCTTCCCATCTGTATTCCCTTTTTCTCGTCTCTTTGCCATCCTGCCCTCTCATCTCTACAGTTTTTTCCCCCTCACTTCAAGTCTCTTCAGTGCTGTCATTCTCTGTACTTTTATTCTTCAGAAGCTACTGTGCTTAACCGAAGACCTTCCACTTGTTTCCTGCCACCCACCCCAAAACGGCCTTTATCCAGTACATGGCGGGGTGGGTAAACTAAATAAGTCATTAGAAAACGTGTAATTAGTCTCTGTAATGACACTTAATGGCTGCATGTCTGGAGCACGGGCCCATTCAAAGGATAGCACAACACAGCCAACAGGTTCTAGAGAAGATAGTAGGACAAGACTTATAGCTGTAAAATGGAAAATTGGATTTATTTGATGTATTTTAATATTGTTAAATATTGTTGTTATCATTGTTAAATTTTTATACTTTGTCTTTCTAACTCTAATTGTGTATTATGTATCTTAAATCAATGCCCCATGTCTTTTACAGGCTGAAGGGAATTGCCAACCTCCCTCCGTGCAGCACGACTGTATATTTAAACCATACTAATCACATTACCGTTCCACCTCCTTAACTGAAGCCACCATAAATGTTGATAAAGCCATTTATAGCTATACGCTTTGAGTAATTGGAGATGATATACAGTATATTACAGATCGCAGCTGTGAGCTATATGCTGAAAAATGTCCTCTGGTGAACACTGTCTACACTATAATCGTATGGTAATTGGGCCTGGACTCGCTGTGAACTGCTTCACCACACTCTGTCCAATGTGTGTTTGTGCAGGTGTGCATTCTACGCTAAAATGTGTGTGTGTGTGTGTGTGTTGGAATAAGGGGACACATAAGGAGGCTAACGTTGACACTGTTGGTAGAATGTGCAAAATAGACCCCCCCCATCCACCCCCAACCACCCACATACACACACCCCCAAAGCCTTCTCCTCTGTGTGGCGTGGCAATCATTAAAATGATTTATTTAACTATTGGCCCAAGGCTGAGAGATTAGTGTGACAGGCCTATTTTATAATTCATTCGCCTACCGCCAGGGGAAGTGCAATTCAGGCACATGACACACATAGAGAGAGGGGCTGGGAGCCTCAGTGCTTCCACGCTTCAGAAAAAAAAATAAAAAAAATAAACTGCCGACGGATGCACATCCCTCTCTTTCTACAGATTAAAAGAGAGGCGAGGCTGTCTAGTCTGGAGTGGGAGGAGGGGAGAGGAGAAGAGAAGATACTAGCGAAGTTAAGGAAAAAGGAGGAGAGGGGAGCAGAGAGCAGGAGAGGAGAGGAGTGTTTGTGTTGTTGGTGCGTTAGGGAATGTGTGTTTGCTTCAAGAGCCGAACTTAAAGCTGCTGTAGGTAAGATTTGAGAGTTGCAACGAGAGCTAGCTAAAAAAGAATGAAAGCGAGTACGATTTTGAAAACCAACAACCCAAAAACCCACCCCCTCCTCCTCTACTCCCTCTCTCTGGAGCCCGTTGTTCTGCTGTAGCTGTGTGTGTGCATTTATGTGACTGACAGGCAAGGTAGATTCGCTGGACCAATTAGGCAAAAGAGGCCCCGATTGGTCTGAATTCTTTCGGGCGCCATCAAAAGTCTATACAGAGGCAGGGGCTACCAGATAAGATGTTCTCACTGAGCATTTCACTCACTGATAGCTGATGGATGTCTATGGCGTTTCTAACAAATTACACAAAATGTATAGCTCTAAAATCCTACCTACAGCACCTTTTAAGAGCAAGAAGCACAAGACGCTTTCTTTGGGAATACAAATGGAGTCACACTCGTAGGAGAGAGGTTACTGTCACAGGGAGGTTACATGTCTGGAATGACTTGGAACAAATACATTATTGTCTTCCTTTATGGACCTGACTATTTTAATCTTGCAGCAGCAAGGTGTGTGTGTGTGTGTGTGTGTGTGTGTGTGTGTCATGATTGTGAAAGTGCTGCAGGCTAATCACATCTGTTTATCATTCCTTAAAAGGACTCAGTGGAGAAACTGACATCTGTCTGGCAGGACCTACAGCCCAAAATAAACACACCGAGATGAGGTGTGATGAGGCGACCGTGCTGTATGATTATGAGCAGAATACATCGTAGAATCTACTGAATGAAGCGCTCCAGGTATATGCATGTTTTGGTGAATGCATCCATATCCATCCTCATCAATGCATGTTTACATTTGCTTTTTATATGCAAGCACTCCTTGACTGTTTGAATGATCTGTGCCAACAGAAAAATGCTAGGTTGTGGTTGTGGATATTCTCTCAATATAGAACAGCTTTCTGTTTAGCTGTCTTGTGCTCTCTCTCTCTCGCTCTCTCTCTTTCATTTCTCTCTCGCTCTACAGCTGGCCTTATTTATGTGCCTGTTGATGTGTGCCTTCACCACCAGGCCCCTGACTACAAACCACCAGATCCATCCAATTAAGGACGCAAAGGTCAGGGCTAATCGATGCTACTGGACAGGCTAGGGGCAGGGTGGGGTGGGACTTCAAACTGAGGGGAGAGGCAGGGGATACAAGAGGGACACAGAGGATATACTAGTCCTAATAGAATCAGAACCCACATGAGAGAAGGCCAGGTTCCTCTAAATGCTCTGAATTACGTCACACAGGAGATTAACTGACCTTCATAACTGGACTGAATGTCTATAAAAAAAAGAAGGAATGAAATTGATTTAATTAGAACCGTGAGTCATTAATAACCCAGGGTTGCGTGTGTGGGCGGAGTTTTCATTTCCTTGAGAGGGAATGATTGATTAGATGAATGGGTGTGTCTGAAGAGAAAGAGTGAAGGGAGATGAAATACAGTTCTCTCCTCTTTTATTTGATTACTTTTACATGGGATACTTACCGTTCAGAGCCACAAAGGTATCTAGAAAATGAAAGAGAGGGAAATATCGGTTAGTGCCTTCAGAGTTAGCATAGTGACTTTCAAAGTAATTCACAATCGACTGACTGCTCAATACGTTAACTAAACCTCTAATCTGGTGTGATCGATGTGGTTACTACAGCTAATTGAGGTCCAATGCTACGGCTTTCCTTGACTGAACATGGCGATGATACTGAAGCGGGGAAAACACATTGTTTTATCAAGAGTAAATATACTAATTTAAGATGAAATGAGAAAAGATGAAAGGATAATAATGGTTTCTCTGAAGTCTTTGCATACCAAGCAACCAACCATTGAGAAGAGAGGTCAAATAGAAGGCAGTGCATAAATCCTTTTTTTTTTTTTTTATTTGAATTGCTGGTAGAATCTAATATGCTTCCTCTGTTGTGTGGGGTTTTCTGTGTTGCAGAATGTTTCCAATGGAGCTGACGGCTATAGCTTTGTCAGCTCTGTGCCTTGTGTTGTGATTTGACTGGAGCTCTATGACAGCTTGGGAGTAAATCCTTCCTCTGTGTGGTGCTGAATGTTTGTGTTGTCTTGTACTTTTACACTGCAGAATGAGCCCGGTCCCTGACCAATGGGACACAGGACTATATTGAACACTAACCAGGCCAAAGCACTGGGAAGCATAGTGGAGGAAGAGAAGGGGGTGGGAGAGCAGAGAGGGACAGATGGATGGAAGAGGCTGAAAGCGAGGATTGTGATGGAGGAACAGACACGGAGAAAAAAAAGGTGACAGAAGAGGAGTGGAGAACGCAGGGCTGAGAAACGAAGGAGGCCGAGCAACAGGGAGGGGTCGGAGTAAAAGAGAAGAGAAGAGAGGGAAAGATGGAGTGAAGAGGGTCTGCTTACTTTGGCAGTCTCCCAGGCCATCTGTGTTGCCATGCTCCACGTCCTGCTCAAAGGCTGATCTACAGGGAACACAGACATCATGGTCAGCAGCTGAAAACAGGCCACGCCACGCAGATCATGCCACACTAGCAAATGCCATCTCGCTACAAACAAAGACAACAAAATAGTAGCCTGAAAGCTAACTTGCATTGCGCTAGCTAACACAGTAGGCTATGGAAAGGCCTGTAGTGGACTTGGAAGTAAGTGACAGCTTCTTCCTTTAAAGGTACACTCCCTTTTTCAACATACACAATTTGTGTACGTTGTTCTTTTGGTTTGAAATTCAGAGAGTGCATTCATGCACATTGTGTTACAAACATCTGTGGAAATCTATGGTTCTGAGGGTACAATAAAGGAGTGTGTATTTAAGGTTATAAAGACTATAATGTCAGAGTACTGTACAATAAAAACACATTAAAGTGCCTTGATATGGTTGGTTGTGTACATACAACATACAAAATACGTAATTTTAACATTATACAGCTGAAAAACCTAGAATCCTTTCGCAAAGAAACCAAACTTCTTTGCAGCGTTTAAATGCTGTCAAGACATTTACCCGTGTCTGACTCAGACACAAAGTTCTGCGGGTTCAGAGGAGAAGTGGGGCCTATAGTCACAATCACATGGCCCAGGGCCAAGGCAGTGAGGGGTAACCATGCTTGAGGGCCGTCATATGACAGAGAGAGAGAGAAAGAGAGAGAGAGAGAGAGAGAGGTGAAGAGATGCTATTTTCTGAGGCAAGCTGTGCCGAGACCTGTTTTTCCCCCTGCAAGACCACCAAGCAGGCAGTAAGGGGATCAGTGAAACAGAGCGGACCAACTGTCAACCAGGATCACAGTCATGCATGACAGCTTTTCGCACTCCTCCTCAACCCCCACCCCTCCACCGCCCCCCACTTGTCCACCCACCGTCCCATCTTCCCTCATCCTCCACTGGCCACAATCATAGCATCAAGCAGGGCAATCATTTCCCCGAAACCACACCGCCCATCCAGGCCTGATAACAGTCAAGAGCATGGACTTGATCAAACCAGGAACAGGGCCTGTCTAGCTCTACTAGTGAAGACAATTAAAACCGCCTTCAGCGATTCTACATACCATAAAATACATCTTTAACTAAAAGGATGCTTATAGGAATTGTGAGAAAGATACGGTACCACAGAAACCACAAACTAAATTTTCCCTTAACAATAACAATATTTTCCTTTTTTTAACAGAAGTGAATATATAATATAGGAATATATAACCGACATAAGGAATTCTAATGAAAAGAGTATAACCACCACAACCACAACAACAACAGCAGCAGCCTCCATGCATACAGTATTTGTTTTCTTATCTGCTTATCTGATGTGCCTATTGTAGGCAGCTATTATCATAAAGCAGATGCACAGTTACTTCCATTTAAGCACAAATACCATAAGCACTCTGGGCATATGATTTATTTCAGTATAGCCCCCCCCCCCCCCTCTCCTTGTGCAGTATGATCAGGGGTTAAAATCCTACACACACATTAGACACACACACACATTTATACTGCGCGGTTGTGATAAGAAGCGGTGATATTTCGCATGTCTCAGTCGGTAAGAAAGTGTTGTGCTTGCTTGAACCCACTGGTGAAAAGGTTACGAGTTCCAATCCCACTGGCCCACCCGCCCTGGAGATAAATTAACAATAAAGCGTGAAAGAGAGCCTCTGAGCCTTGGCACGTGTGCGGGAGGATGAACCCTAGCGTGAACGGTACATTTAGAGTTTGAAACCCACAGAGGCAATATCCCCAGATCTGCAGTAGTTCACTGTGTTGAGATGGGTTCAACTGTGAGGCAAGCTCCCATTTAAACTTTACAAGGCATATTTAAATTTGATTTAAATTTGATTTGCACTGTACTGTATATAACTGAAACTATAGGCATTATGTGAACGTTGTGCTTATACAGAGGGGACGTTTTACTGTAAAAATGCAGGTCAGGCATAAAAGAATTAATGAATCATATCAGAACTCAAAGAGCGAGTAGGGATTTGGAATGCATCTACAGTATGAAAAGCATGCAGCATGCTGTGTTTTTACATGAGATAAATTGACTTTACTCACACACACGTATCTAAGTAGGCTCATGATTTTACCTAGTAATAAATGAATACATGTACTGTAACCAGTACTGCAACCAGTACTGTAACCTCTCCAGTCCTACTGTAATCCAGAAAAAGATGGAGGGTGGGAGAGAGACGTCCACTGCAAACAAATAAACTATTAATGTGCAAATCCCTGTGTGTTGCGCGAAACACTATGATGTGCCCAGTTTACATAATAACAATGATGATACTCAAATATATGCCATCATATGCAAGGCTGGGGGGGTGACTGGGGACCATATTGTAGGTGACCAGAGTCCAATCTGCTTGTATGCAGCATAAGAGGCATATCTCTGCATGGGCACACTGGCATGTAAGCACTAAGACCAGATGGGAGGAGACAGAAGGAGGTGCAAAGAAGTACACAAGACAGAATAAATATGCCATACTATAGATAGATAGCTAGAGAGATAGATACTGCAGACAAGACAGCCTTTTTATTAAACTTCAAATACTTCACTTATATGCGCCCCCACTCCTCCATCCAGCCACTGCAAAGCATTTAAATGCTTTGAATGGCTCACCACAAACCATCAGATCCTATCCGGGATAATCCCTCGCTCACTTACTCAGAAATATTGTAGTGTAAAAGGAGTGAGGTCATCTGCCCTCTTAATACCTCTATATCGGCTCCCGTTCCAAAGTGGAAACTCAATCAGAACAGTCCAGCAGCCGGCTTTAGAGAGACAACAACAATGTGTGTGTGTGTGTGTGTGTGTGTGTGTGTGTGTGTGTGTGTGTGTGTGTGTGAGAACACTTGTGTATCTACGTGTATGTCTGAGAGTGCTTGTGTTTATTGTGTGTCTGAGAGTGCTTTTGTGTGTGTGTGTCTGAGAGTGCTTTGCGTGTGTCCGTGTGAATGTGTGTGAATGTGTTGTTTCACAACATGGATTAATGTGTTTGTTTCTAAGCATGCTTTTGAATTGTTTGTTTGTTTTACATCTGAGTGTGTATGCATGCCAATAGATCCAACTCAGTCGATGTCAAACAGCCAGCGGTGCCCTGGACCTTCCGTCATGACTTCATCCCTAAAATGTTTTTCTTACCGCGCAGCCCAACATGCTGTTTATTCACAAAGGGTTGTGTGGTCTGGTTGTGTGTCATAACTATAGCCACAAATTACAGTTACCGCTACCATCAAGCTTTCCCCTGGTGGACTACCCAAGCCCAAGCCCCAGGGAGCACAACACGTTCCTTCCATTCAGCCTTCCAACAGACGTTTCATACGGGTGGAATTGAACTTCCACGCTGCACGATTAAAGAGATCAGAGACAAAACAAGTGGAGAGAGGACTGCCACCAGTTATGCCAAAGACAAAGAAGAAACCCATCAAAACAAGCCCCTCACACTTTGAAATAACAATTCCTCACCTACCACTGCAGATATACTTCTTGCACGCTTGCCTTGCTAGCGGTACTCTAAAGCTCCAAAGCCAACAGGAATTGTTTGGAAAAATCCTAGGGTGCAAATGCGGGCTAAATAGTGGCTTTAGCAAAGGCTGCAATTGTCAGAGCTAGAACAGTTCTGGTGCTGATGGCTGGTTACATTCCACAGATTAGAAACAGACGTAATGTTGCGAGGGCCTGTGTTGCTGTGAACGTGCACTTACTTTGTGTTGAGAACCACCTGTCTGCAGGCTCCTTCTGTCACCCAGCCGCAGTATGGGTCTCTGGAGGCTATACAGGACCTGCGACACACACACACACACACACACACATTGATACATAGAATCACGTTAGCCCCTCAGTATGCAGCACGTTGTCACACGACTAGCACCGCAGCCCAGCAGAACCAACGTACTTCTTGCATCTGCCGTGCCTCTCGCAGCGAGACAGCGGCACCTTGACCACGCAGGAGGTGAAAGCCACCCACAGACAGTGGGCCTTGCCGTCTATCTGCATGCTGATGATGCGCTTGTCCTCCACGCCGTCTACACTGCACCTGGAGGGGGAGAGAGAGAGAGAGGGAGAGAGAGAGAGAGAGAGGTTCAAGTTTTTTGAGCGCTTGAAGTTTTATTACAGATTAAGCACTATTAGTGCTACAGACAGGTGGCAGTGTTTTAACACATACTGTATGTATATA
>JAOEHI010000024.1:1059319-1061819 GCA_025447815.1 Percopsis transmontana
CACACACACACACACACACACACACACACACACACACACACACACACACACACACACACACACACACCTACACACACCTACACACAGACCAATACTCAGAGTGAGAGTAAGGGAGAGAGAGGAAGACAGGCAAGGGAAACTGAAGAAGGGTGACTAATGAATTGCACATGGTAAATGTATCCTAATGAACGACCTAGATAAACAAAAGGACAGTTATGACCACCTGCTTACAGCATCAAGTAAACTGGATAGGGCACATAGAAATAACACAGAGAATGTATTTATTTCGATAATGTGTACCACTCTGAACTATTTGGCTCATTCCAACACCAAACATCGTCTACTCCAGAAGAGCTGGGCACACGGCCATAATCACTCACACACACTCAGAACTCAATTAAATAATCAAGAGTTCAATGGCAGCATAATACCACAATCAATAAACACAGGATTTGCTGGACGGATAATTATACCAATCCCAGTGGAAGCCATTTTTGAGACATTATCAGTGAGAAAGATGAAACGGATGAATATTATTTGTAGAAGATTTGTCGAAGCAATAAAGCAAAAGATGTTACTATGGTATGCAGCTGTCAAATTAAGCAACTTATAACTTAATAAAACAGTAAAATAAATCAATAAATCAATGAAACAACTTTTACAGCACATCAAATTGGTCAGATTAAGAGGGTAAGACAGATGGAAAAGGTCTTCTATTTTCTTTATTGTGTTTTTGTTCTGCTTCAGGTCAACTCAGTGCCTTCTTGCCTTGCTAACTCTCTAACCTGGTCTTGGCCTGTTCGCTGAGCTGTCTTATTCTAGCAGTCCACTTCCCCCAGTGCAACCCTATCTATCCTACCTGTAAGCCCCCTCCCAAGACTCTTACCTTTCTCTCGCTATCCTTCTCTGGTCTGCCTGCCTCTCAGACCCGTTCCCGGTCTTGTGTCCAGCCTGTCTCCCATCCTACATGTCCCCTGGCTTGGCTTGGCTGTCCCCTGGCCGCTCACAGAGTCAGCCGCCTGTTGTCACATTGTACATTTAATCGTTCCTGGAGCACTGGCTGTTAAACTGGATGTGTGTGTGAGTGTGTGTGTGTGTCAGTCTGTTTATCCCTGTACACTAGCTGTGTGCATGCAGGGCGCTGTGTGTGTGTGTGTGTGTGGGTGTGGGTGTGTGTGTGTGTGTGTGTGTGTGTGTGTGTGTGTGTGTGTGTGTGGAACGTGAGTGGGCCATTGTGAGGCCTCTACTCAACACAGTGATGATAAGTACTCCCAGCCCAGCGCTCCGCATGAGCTGATGGACAGACAGGCCGAGAACACTGGGGGCCTTGTGGTCGCTCGTGTGTGTGTGCGTGCGCGTGTGTGTGTGTGTGTGTGGGTGTGTTTATTGTGGAGGGAAAAAAGGCTGGGGGAAGAGAAGATGGTGGGCAGAGGTGGAGAAAGAGGGATTGAACAGTGTGTGGGTGTGTGTGGGCGTGTGCACGTGCATCTGTAATAGACTGTACATGAGAATTGAGTGTTTGTGTGCGTGGGTCTGTGTGCCACATGGCTACAATTTGTTCATTAGCTCTGTAATAAATGTACACACACACACACACACACAGAGGTAATATTATTCTGACTTCAGACTGATTGGTTTCTGAAAGAGGACACACAGGGGAATCATTGTAGTTTGCCAGCCACTGTGAACAGGAAAGGGCTGATTCCCTAACAATGTTTGAAAGATACCTTGCACAAAACAATGTACAAGTGTACATTTTCCTGTATGTTTGAGGGCACATCCTCAATGTCTGACCCCAGATATGAACCTACTAATCTCCACAAGCAGGGCGTATTGTAATTGTTTTGATTACTTTCATATGGTTGAACCTAAAGAACTGCCCTTCCTTGATTAAGTCTCATGTTTAGATGTAGATAAGCACTTGAGATGTCAACAAGACGGTCATTCGTTTCATGCAGTGCATGGGACTTGATACCACAACCCAAAGGCACGACTACATTCTCAAGGCTTACCTTCCACCTGGAAATAATTAATATTAGCCTGAGACCAATTACAAATGCTCTTCAATCGTCATGCCATGCTAGATGAGCTGAGGATTGGCTGAGACGAAATTACCTGCAGTCTAGGATTTCAGTCAATAATACTTGTTTGGGCTGAGCTGGGTTTGACGGGTCAGGGGCTGCTTCAGTTGTTTACACTTCACCACAAAACGAATTACTAAGACACCGTGACACCCTGCTGACAAATCACCTGTCCGCAGGACAATGTAGAAGGAAGATGCAAGACAGTTCACACAGATGTGTTCTCTTTCAAACGTTCGCACAGTGTAATGAGATAGTGAGGGAAATGTAACCGAGGGTTACATTTGTAAATTTTAGTAGTATGAGGACGATAACGACTTGTTTGGTATACCGCGGTGGAAGCCGCTACATTGTCCAACAGGGCTGACCACAGGGTCCCGCGGTGGGGCTCTGGAAGAAGAGGCAGTTTGTCCCGCGCT
>JAOEHI010000024.1:1066819-1086085 GCA_025447815.1 Percopsis transmontana
TTGATGTCAAATCCAATTCTGAGTGCAATGTAACAAGGTATGCTAGAATACAAATTAACTGATTGTTTTTCCCCCCAAGCAGAAATAATATTCACTCTGGACCTTGACATTATTCAACTCACCCTAGTAGGGCTATAGAAATGTCCGCAACAACAGCCGCAGTAGGCCTAATGGAGTGTGTGACAGTGAGACTCAAAAGTTAAATTATAGCTATTAAATCATTTAAAATTAAGATATTTAAATCACCTCACTAGCCTAATCTTTTATACAATAGTTCTAAAATGTAAATGTTAAACGTTGTAATTGATAGCCTACGCAGCCTACAATTATAAGTGAAGGACATATTTGGGTGAGTCAATTTTGTATTTCAACTAAATAAATTTAAAAGTGGAAATACATTTCGCCTTATGTTGAGTAACGGCACTTCAGGTTTCGATTCCTATTGTTCTTTTAATGTGTTCTTAGTGTATACATGCTATTTGCTGCATTTATAGCATTTCTATTCAATATATTTATTTCGTGTGTTTTTAAAATTCAATAGTTCCCATGGGTTCCGAGGAAAGCGACCGTGGTCCGCGTCCTGTAAGTTCCCACAAGAACATTTTTATTTCGATGTAGATCTTTGTCTCAGCAAAAGAACTATGTAGGCTATCTCCTATTTGTTTGTCTACTATTTAGACTCAGTGACCTGCAATTAATAACTGCTTAGTGACTGACACTTCTTTATTCCGCAGACAACCCAATAGGGATTACGCGTGAAACTGTAGCCTGTTATTTGCAGGCACGAGTCGTTATGTACTTAGAAACTGTTTAGCTACAATTGCAATATATATACCAACCACATCATTTCCTTAATTTAAAGTTGTAACATGCCTTGTAAAACAGTAGGGTCCACTATGTTTACTCGGGATACTGTAAACATCGGAATCGTGCACTTGTCGTTTGGCAGTTTATAAGATCGCCGTATAGACAACAAGCCTCCGGGCTGGAGTCTCATGGCTATACGCGTACTGTACGTAAAGTTGAAAATAAACGTATAACCCTTACCTTCAGCTCATGAATGGCTATGCCGTGGGGTAGATTGATCTCTCTCTATTAGTAATCCATAGGATATTGTTCTGAAAGCAGTTTATACTGTCCTCATTTCAGAAATAACAACACGAGCGCTACTTTTCTAAAGGCTTTCTTGCGCTTTTTGTTACATGCCGCGTTCAAATCACACCTCCTCAAATCGGAATATCCATCGGAAATCCACACTATAGAATGGACCACGGCGTTGTATTTGTATTAAACTCCCTCGGGTAAACTGAGCGAAACAAACTAGGCGTCCCAAACTAGCGGCGGAGCTATCCGAATCATGCGTGGCTACTGAGCAGTCTCTCTTCCACAAAAGCCTATGGTCATCCTATTTGGAGATGAAGCTTCTTAGGCTAGAGCGCAGCGCAGCGATCCCAGCTGTCACCCACCCGCTACACACACACACACGCACAGGGAGGAGCCAAGCGCTAGGCCTGAGTGTGCTTGGTGGAACGGGGTCTATTGTTTCAAACGGTGCCAGTTATGGACAACTGTACTTCTATTTTTACGCAGCGGCATTTCAGTGTGAATGCGCCTTGGGAAAAGAGAAAGCCCGAGCCCTATTAATAGATTAATAATAATATTGGACATTTTAAAAAACATCGTGGAATGTGAGTGGTTAATTTTTGTGTACAGTATAACCTGAATATTGTAGTAAGCAGACAGCATGCAGCCTTTAAGAAAATGCAACTGTCATTGGTATTTTCAGGGGAACAATACAGATTCAGAATGCAGTTGCTCATGTAAACCCAGATGAATCTCCGTGTGCGTGTTTTGCGCACAGTTAGCCTAATCCAAATCGAAATGTACAAGGTTCAAAGCCCCTCTTGTCTGTTTCTCAGGACGGCCCTTCCTTCCTAGCCGGTCACTCCCTTTTCTCTCCGGGAAGACACGCATATGTCCTCACGCAAGAACACTTGTAATGTAAACGCACGCGTGGAAGCACATGCACGCGCGGTAGCACCCACTTGGCTTCGCGCATGGTTTCCCAATAGTTAAAAACGGGTAACAGCAAGTTTTGAAAAGTGGCTGCATAAACATTTGTGTGCGTGTGTGTGTGTGTGTGTGTGTGTGCGTGCGTGCGTGAGTGAGTGTGCGCTTGCGTGCATGTGTGTGTGTGTGTGTTTCTACCTGTGCCACTGAAAGTCATTGATATTGTAGAAGCTCCGTCAGACTGCACTGCCTCAAAAGCCTAAACTCAAGACATTTCGACCACATGCTGTATAGTACATCTTTATCATTTCAGTGCAACATTTTGCCATATACTGCACAAAGAGAGGCTTGACTTTTTAAGTTTAGCACCACAGCCTAAAAGGCTTCATATTGGTGACAGCGCATTATGTAAACCAGTAGCAGTTTGAGTTGTTTTTATAAAAAGTGACATAGATCATTGAAACAGCTACAGTTAAACGTGTTGCCTATGAAAATATGAGCACATTCTTAAAAATAATGTGCATTGTAAGTAAATGAGTGTTTAACGTATACTGTACTGGGCCTATGAAGTTTCATTTCCTTTTAATCCTGCGAGAGGCGAGTGCATTTGCATAAACATCCCATGTGAACGCAGCTTTCTGTGTGCATCCGCCATGGGAATAATTATGTAGGGGCTGTATACAGTACATACATGTAAGGAAGCTATTCTGGACCAACATCAACAGCAATGTAAACTAGTAGTAACCTTCACTCAAACTACTCTCTTAACTTCCTCTATCTATATCGACCCCCCCCCCCCACCCCCACCCCCCCTGACTTTGTCTTTGAAGTGGAAGCCTTGTTAAATGTGGGAGGGGGATATGATTTAAGGAGCTCATAGTGTCAAGATACACAGCCGTTAGTTTGAGGTCTGAAAATATGCTCATGTCAGAGCTTATCTTAAAATAGTCCCAGGCGTATTAGGGCACTTTGTGTGAAAATGAGCCAGTTGATTTAGGGCAACTGTAGCCTTCCCATCTGCGACAGACAGTAGGCACACACACAGAATCATGAGGGACGCAGCTAAGCTCCTGTATTCCAAGTCCTTGATGTCTACCCCATCCAGAATGCTCCTGGCTGTCTCCTCTCTATTCCCTCTACCTTTTCTTTCTTTTTTTCCCCCCTCCTAAATACGGCATCCTGTCTTGTTAACAACCTTTGCTGTCTCACACCCGTCCTCTGCTCCCTCCAGTGTCTCCCAGTAATTGCCCACATCCAATTCACACCCTGGTGGGGCCCGCAGAGAACCCAAAGGAACCGCCTCTTCCCACCCCCAGAAAAATGGTTTAGCACTTCAGTCTTTTGCAACAACCTGGTCAACATGTAACACTTCACCTTTCTCCTCCTGCTTTCCCCGAACGAACCTGTCAGATTTGTGGCTGCTTTCATATCCATGGATGGAGGTGTCAGCCAAACATAGCTTGATCTTAGCCGCCCAGCCACATGGCTACACACATATGTACAGTAAGGATATTTACTGTACATATGTGTGCAAATGCAAGTGCATGTGCACACATGCGCACACGCATACACAAAAAACAATGTTTTGCCTGATATTAAAAGTGTTATTAAAGGCCCCTGACTGTTTATGTTTGGAGAGTGCCATACACAGTGAACTCTCTGAGTTTCTAATCCAAACAACAATGTTTTTGTAATGCTGATTTCAACCACAAGGGGTATTTCCAGACACATATCAAGATATAGCATAGCTGAATAAAAAATTAATATAGACACACACACTAATACAATCATTAAAGCCTTAACATGACTAGACAGAACCAGAGTTACCTGAGTCCTGCTGGTGATAGGACATCTGCTTGATGCGTGCTGAGCTGTGAACAGAATTATTTGTTGAAAATGCCACTGCAGTTGTGTCTGGTGTTTACCTGGTTTATTCTGACAGCTGAAAGTGGAAACACATATAGAAGTCTCCCACCCTGCATTTAACCTGCCTCTAAACCATTAGTGTTGAAGGGCTACTGCAGCCTGTTATTTCATACAATGCTAGGCGGTACAGAGTAAGAAACACTGCTATTTAAAAGTTACATTTCTCATACAACTCTTCATTTCACTGTTTTTCTTTCCCTCTGTCTTCTGACTGGTGAAGTACTTGATTGGTTAAAGAAAAATATGAAAATATACAGTACAGTAATATAAATTCCTTTCTGCTTCCAAATAGAAGAGAAACTTAAGACTCAGTGGTTAGTATGTTGGTACAGTCTTGTTGAATATTCAGGCTAGGGTTTGGACTAAACACTATGCTGGTTATATTCTGGAGACACTGTATGTGATTTTTACAGATACACTGAGAAAGCAAATAGGCTATCTGCAAGATCACAGTGAAGTATTTACTTCTATATACGTATATACTGTACATCTTAACGAGTCTGGAGATCAATAGATTTGTGTGTATGTATTCACAGCACATAACATGGTCTATCTGTAGACTTAATTGATGATAGCTACTACTGACAACTGCCTGAGAATATATTGGAAACCTCCACTGAATCAGTCAATAATATAAACGTAAACAGCTATGAGCGTCCGAGATATCAGCAGGCATCCAAACACTATACCTGCAGATTTCACTAACAAGCCACACATTCAAGCAGAAAGTGAAATCTCTCACATACACATATTTTAGTTTGTTAGGATGGTTGTGCCTTAGCTTATCTGATCGATGAAAGCAAGGGTGCTCCAACCTGGAAAAGCAGGAACTTGCCTGGAAAATATCAAGACTCCTGGTTATTGAATCTATACAGCGTTTGGTACATGGTGCTATCCTGCCTTGAAGTTGAGTTCTCCATTCACTGCCATGTTTATCTAAAGCCATTAAACTTTGCCAATAGCTTGTTGCCAGTATATTTTTTTCTACTATATATAAGATATAATATCTAAGATTATATCAGAGAAATCACACCGCCCATCATTGCCTTGAAATTATATATTTCTTTAGAAATATGCTAGCCCATAACCAGCCAATAACTGATGCATTTAGCCGGCAGCGCGGCAACATCTCAAAGACCCATTTAGAAATAAAAGCCACCCAACTCTGCAAGTGTAAATCATACTGTAGAACTGCATACCGTAGGTCCAACTTTTATTTTGATAATTCACTGAAACTCTCGATGCTGAAATCTTTCTTTATTCTTGTGATCGAGAAATATTATGTAAAATGTCATTGTAGATTTTGCCATCGTACATTTTCCCCCATGGTTGTCTTCAACCAATGGAACAATGCTTTATAGTTCTATGGGTGAAACCCAAACTCGGTTCATAGTGATCGTTTAATGCAACAAAACTGTCCATAGGGGCAGAGCAATTTTTCAGCCATTCCAAGATGAGAAAATGTGTAAATTAATGGTAAATTGACCCACAATTGTTCCTGAGCAGCTTAACAATGCAGATCTAGAAACCATATCTCATGCCGATGGAAGTGAAAAGGACACACACACGCAGTGTGTGTTGGATGTGGTGGGGTAACTTGACATGCCATAACAAACCCCGTGAAAAGTGACAGTTTGAATGCCCTAGTTATGCATTACATATATGAAGATCTTTCACCCTAGTCTGCATCTACTGTATGTAGCTTGTTACAGAAATCTATCAACCCACACAGTCACACACACGCACACACACACACACACAGGCTTGGTGGTGCATAATAATGATTACTAGGGAGCAGTCTTTCCCTCTCGACAGGAGAGAAGATTCATTCAGCGTCAACGGAAGAGAATATACATCCTTTAGCACCATCTCACTAACAAGCAGCACTGTCACACCATTTTAATTGGTCTCCAAGAAAATTGAAGTCAACTGTTTTCTGTAGCACTTAGTAGAAGGCCATGAAAATTGATTTATCCACCTAGATTATGAGATTACTGCTGATCTTTAATATCTGAACCTCTCTTAAAGTGT
This sequence comes from Percopsis transmontana, assembly GCA_025447815.1. Taxonomy (NCBI): domain Eukaryota; kingdom Metazoa; phylum Chordata; class Actinopteri; order Percopsiformes; family Percopsidae; genus Percopsis; species Percopsis transmontana. The sequence goes on from JAOEHI010000024.1 coordinate 1,072,787, forward strand.
GTGTGTGTGTGTGTGCGTGCGTGCGTGTGTGCGTGCGTGCGTGCGTCAGCTATCAAAACCGGTCCTGCCTCACTATTATATTGGACTAAGAAGTGTGTTTGATACATCAGATCGATTCATCATTATGATTTAATATCATTTCCCTCACCCTCTCCGCTATCTTCTCCACCCATCATGGTTTCTGCTAACCAAACAATCTTGTGAGAGAGAAACTTGGCTGTGATTAATATACATCGTCCTATTGGATGATATCATGAGGGGTGGGGGCAATGGGAGGGTTTGGCTTATAACCACTAATGGCCAAACGATGTAAGGCATAGCTGAGTTAGGTACCGAAAGTTGGATAGTGCAAGACAGACCCACTCAGACAAACACACACTCACAAACACACCATTCTGTACCTTGAGCCAGACTGCTAGCGTTAGTCTCCTCAATGGGCCACGGTTTGCATGGAAGCCATAAATAAGTCAGCACGTCTGCGTGATAGCTCTCTAACCAGGAGTGACAGTTAGAGAGCACCGGTTTTAGGATTTCAGGGGCACTGCCTGCGTGTTGTGGGGTTCCTCGTCTTCTTTTATTTCATATGTCGGGTACGTAATGTCGGGCACGAAAACAGAGGGCTACTGAAGTCAGTCAGTCCAGTCATTATAGTTATAGAGTGTGTGTTTCTATAGATATTCTACCAGAGTGTTTATAGTGAACACTCCCAACACCCGGTGCCAGTGAATAATTTGAACTTGGATTCTCTATCACGTTGTCACTGAACGAGTCAGATGTGGGTCAGCTCCCTTGGGCGTTTGGGTTGATTTTATCGCCCCATTCCTTAAATAGTATACAGACCACCAACCACAATCCAGCCCCATCTCAAGTGGTTCTAATGAACACAACTCTTCTGCTAAGTAGATAGAAATATTTGAATCTACTTGTGCACACGTGGGGTGTATACATAGTAAAATAGCCACAGGTCGATAGTAGCCTCAGGCCAGTCTCTACATAGCACCGTGACCCAACCAGAACACCACTGGTCCAACCAAGCCCTTTCTTCCACAGGAGGTAGATTAGCTTCATCCCAAGCCTGCTCTCATCACCTTAGTCTAAGCATGACCACAGCTCATCCCCTGTTTTCCCACAGCTCAAACCACTCTGTTTTAGCAACATTTCCATCCCTGGATGAAGACCCAGATATGGCCCTCGTGAAGAAACTGATCTAATGGCAGCCATGCACTGTCCCTGGTGCATCCTGCGAGTCATCCAGACTCTGCTTGCACATCCACAGTGCTCATCTATTTTTCAACCCAAAGCATCTATGTTTTCCTCTTGCATCTATCACTTTCCCTCAGCCTACATCTCTAAGTTTCACTCCCTTTCCAAGTAAAGAGGACCGTGTTTTAAGCCCATTCAGTCACATGTTACTGCTACATATTTTATAAATCTGTATTGTCTAGTGCGTCATTCATGCTTTCTTTGCAGTCTGCAGGGGTTGTTTTTATTTAATTACCTCAGCCCTGCAGTGGTTTCTGGTTGTTAGGGAGACATGGGGGAGGTCCATAGCCTATATGAGAAATCTGTGCATTTGGACCTTGGCGTATCATGGCAGTTGTATCTTCTGGGAGTGTATAATATGAAATCAAATGTTTGAATAACTCTAAATGAACCTCACAGGAAAATAATTCAATATTATTCAATATTAGGTTGTCATTTATTATCATCAATCATATGCCATTCTGCTATAGCCACAGGATTGTGTTTAGGAGAGTTGGCGTCTGCAGAATTAGTGGCATTTTGATCAAACCCCCTTGCATTCCACCGCAAACAGACCTAGACTTTGAACTGCTAAATGATTGATGGAATGAGATGAAAGTGAATGTAGGTCACTGTGGGTGAGGGTCGACAGAAGCTACATTAATCAGACAGGGATAACAACCAAATATCATGGAGGATAATGGACCAACCAGCCCCATTACAGGTATATTCAACAACCGTATCGTAGCAATTTGTCTCCATCGTCACAACATAGCCTCTCAGTGGTGGTGTCTCTGCAGAGGATGTAACGCTGTAGGAACTATGTTTTGTACTTCAAATAGCTTGTCGTGCGCATTTAGCAGGTTGATATGTGTAAATCGATTAAATCACGGGTCAATGTTGACATAATATTTCTCTCTATTTTTCCATTTCAAAACTAGCTTGCTAATACCGCATATTTGGAAGGTTTATGGACCTGAAAAAAGTTTTGCATGGTAGTGTGGGAGAGAGAACAGATTGCCATGAGAAATGTCTCTCATCTCGCTAGATTTAGTATCAGAGGTGTGTTATTAAAGAGAGATCTGTCTGGGACGTCTGCTCTCTGATCTTTGGGTAACTCATGCAAAAATATTCTCTTCTCCTCATTAAGCTGCTTCCTTCTGCATCTCAAGACAGGAGGAGGCAGACAAAGAATGATGCCAAGGCATTTGTTGATTAACACAACTAAGTGTAAACAAAGCCAAAACATATCCAGGCTAACCAAGCTCCAAATCCAAGTCCATGGATGTTGTGTATAATACTAAAAGAGATCTACAGTGTACATTAAAAAATATATTTACGAAGCAAACAAAAATATACATTTTTGGTATTGAATCGGATATTGTCATTGGCTAAAATAATTCATTTTAAATGTGCGTAATTACGACAAGAAATGAACAACTTCTGAATTTATTCTACAGTACCATGTTGTTTAGTTATGAAACATTAACAGTGGCATAGCATCTATATTGCAGTAACACTTGCCCTAGATTTCAGCTGAGGTTTTGACACACATCACAACGGCTTTCAGACACAACTAGTTCTCTTCAGTTCTTTAGGTTTGGGTGTATAGTATCTCCAGCGATCATCCTCAGACTCAACCAAGGTTTAAGAAAGAAAGTCAGGGGGTCCTTGAAATCTGAGATAGAATATGAGAGGGGATAAAGAGGGTTAGCGAACGAGTGAAGGGAGACACAGAAGGGAGAAAGAGAGAAAGACAATTGGTAAACAGATGGACAGAAAACAAAGACAACAAGAGAGGCACAGAGAGTCAGGCAGAAAAAAGGACGAGGGACAAAAACCTATATGACTAGTGACGGGTATAGAGATGGGAAGGGAAAGTTCTGCTGTCAGCATAGAGGACGACAGGTGATGGAGTGATAATGACAGAGGGCGGAGTCTGCTCGACCCCTGCTGACCTCTTCCTTCCCAAACTGCTGGAAAGCACTGAAGGAAGTGGGTGCAGCAGCTCTCCTAATACGATGGGATATCCTGCCGCCTGCCAGCTAACCCCTCTTCCTCAAACTGTAATTGCTGCTGCTCAGTTGCACAGTCACCTCTGCGGGTATAGAGGCTGTGTTGAAGATTAACACAAACACACCGAGAGATGGAAGGCACTGACAGCTCGTCCACCCCAGTGACGCATACGCAAGTACACGCACGCGCACGCAGATGGTTGCGTGCACTGCATACGCAAAGCAGTCACATATGCTGATACAGACACGGGCAAGTACACACACACACACACACACACACACGTCCAGGTGACTCAATAACTTTCACTGCCAAGGACACTTTTTCTCAGGACACAACATTCCGGCAAGGACAGTGTTGAAAATACAGCGAAGAGGAAGTGGATCACGGGAAGCCTGCTAGAGAAGGCAAGGCAGTGTAGTTAGTTTGACCCTCTGAACTTAAAGGTACACTCCTCAATTGTGTTAAATCTCCCTCAGAACCCCAAATCTCCTCTCCTGGTTGAAACCCCAAATTTCCTCCCTGTTTGAAATAGAACTTTTAAATACAACCTTTCAACAAAGGCCTTTTATGCCTATTCTGTGTGGTTTCACACATTTGTGCCACACATTGAAAGCTTATCGTTTAATGATTGTTTTAAGTGTACTGATAATTACCCTGAGCTGAAATAATTTATCATTGTGTGATTATTGAAATCAAATTCTAAATGGTTCCTCTCTTCAAAGGAACATTTGTTTTATTTGTCATTATGAGTCATTATGGTTTAGCTCTCATGTTGTTGTCTAGTCAGGCATGGTTCAGCACTTTGTGGGTATTCTATGTTGTGGAAAAGCTGCCTTGCCTTAAGTCCCAACCCCCTGAAACATCAAAGCATGGCCACACTGGAACTTCTAGCCCATTTTGGCATTGCCTACCTCCAGATCCAGTAATTACAGCTCAGAGAAGACATTAACATTATTACTCGTCAAGCCACAGTATAATAACACCACAAAGCACATCAAAGACATGACTCACGTTTCAGGAGGAAAATGAAAGGTCATGGATTATGCATTAGAAATGAATGAACCTTTGGAAACATTTAGGACTGCAGATTGTGTTACCTGGTGAGAGACTTTAACATTCAAAATAATTGAACTTGTAGACCTTTTAGGTCTACAAAGACAACCTTTAAGTCCACAAGTTCAAGGTATATTTTAAGATACACTTATAACAAAAGGCTCTTTCTTCCTGTGCAATAATTCTGTAAATTGCCATGGTGAAAAATCCAGGAGTTATACTAGTTGTTGTGGTCAGTGGGCGTCAAGTCCATCGAGTGTTTCATGTGGCAATACTGCCCTCTAGTGTCTCATGTCTAGCATGGTTTTAGTGGGTCCGGTATCTGGGTTCAAATATTTTAGTATATTCTAATTAGTTGTTTTCTGTCAGTATTTTACGTCTGTTTCGATTAAGCTATCAGGTCCCCTTCCAATAATCGATATGGTAAAACATAATTGTTTACAGAAATTACAACAAAACATTATTCTCCACAATGTGTCTTTATCTCTGTCTGAGTAGGAGGAATAGTACTCTTTAGACTGAGGCAAGATGACATGCAGTCTACATGTGCCCAGTTTGAACCTTTCAAAACCTCAGATTAGTGCTAAATCGACATTCTCAGGACTTATATACTATATACTATCTACTGACTTGAATTGCAGTTTGACAAATTATGCCCACTAAAAAGTAAGTGTCAGTGTCTTGAAACTTCTGTGTCATATACAGTACATATGAATATAATTCAAGCTAAACTGAGTATACAGTAACTGTATACAGTAATTGTAATGCGAGTCATTGTAAATAGAGTGCAGTTCTTAAATAGAGTACACTGTTTCCTTTTTATCCCCCTAAACTCTGTTCATTGTTCTTACTAACAAAGACCCAGTCACTATTTCAGACTAATATAATTCAATATTGTTTCAGATTTTTTGCAGATGGCCTGACACATTGTAGTACAGTTATCTTGTTTTCTCTTTGGATGTTATCAAAAAGGCCTAACTCATGTTGAAAACAAAGAGATGGCTATATATGGTGTTTAGATTGTGTGGGAGTTTGTGTATAGCAGCAGAAACATACCATGGGCCATGGTGCCCCAATGTGTTTTCACGTGAATCTAAAGTGCATAGATACACTATTTATGCATGTCTATGTCAATACTGCGAACCAATGTAATATTTATCATATACTATGAGGCAAAGATGCATCTTTAATAGAATTGTGACCTACTTCCAAATAAAGGAAAGTCAACAGTTCTGCCGTCATCATTCTCCGGTGAAAAAGAACGTCCCTGCCATCCCTATGTCCGTGACATGTCAGACATTTTAATTATTCATGGGTAGACTGTCTGGTTAAGTTCTCTCCCCTTCGCGTCACTTCCACAATGTTTTGCCCATTACTGTAGAGGGCAAGCTGAATGTCAGACATCACTGTAGGCCTACACATACGTTATTAACAAGGATACTGCTGGTCCTATAATTGTAGCTCACAAGTCCCCCCTAGGTATATAGAAAAGTGCACGAGCAAATGTAATGTAATGGGATTAATTACCAGATAGATAAATAGGCAGGCACGCAGGCACGCAGGCAAAATGACAGGCAAGTAGCCAGATACTGTAGGTCAGTACTGTAGATGCTCCACTGGATTAGCCAGCACAACGGGTATTGAAGAACAATGACATCTTGTGGCTGTTCTTGCTAATTAGATACGTTGGCGCCTGGATGGCAGAAACAAATGACCAGGTATTAGAAAAGTAAACAAGAAGAGTAGAAAAGAATGCAAGGGCATACCATACCTAGCTTGTGTGGGAAAAAGCAGTTTAATACAAGATATTATACATAACAAATACTGTATGAACATGCATATTCTGTACTATAAATTCTATTATGATGCATGTATGTTACCATATAATGTAGAAATGTAGGCCTAATTAATGTCCATTGTAAGAGAGTGTAATATAAATTACTTATGGCTGTGCATGAAAAACTATGAGCATTCTAGAATATATGAACACAGTTCCTAGGGCTAAAAAGTGTCATGGTGCAAGGCAGGGTAGACAACATCTCAGAAATAACAAAGAGCCTGGTAACAAACTGTAGTTAATAAATTGTGCTAAAGAGATATCTGCAGTGAGTGTCTCTGAGTGAATGAATAAGTTGACAGGTTATGTTAAATTGGCACTATCACCCAGAGGTTAAATATGGGAGCAGATATAGATGCAGGATCAGGTGCCATCCTTGGCCACCGATCATGGCCGTCTTTTCTCCATTGTGCGCTGTCATGCAGCATTTGAAGGGCAGTTGATAGATCACCTGCTATACACTGAAAAGTATTAATGAAATTAAAAATCAGTCTGTGTGTATTGTATGTTATTTATATATTTATTTATTTGTATATTTGTATATTTGGTTTATATTTATTTTCTATTTTCATTTTTTCTGTCTACAGTCTTCCATGTCACGTTTGTTTATTTTAAATCACTAGGCCTATATTTACATTTACATTTACATTTTAAGCATTTAGCAGACGCTTTTATCCAAAGCGACTTACAATTAGTACATTTGTTAACAGCATTATGTAACAAGGTTACTTCACCTATGAATTTGCATAACATTACTCAAAAGTGTATCATTCGCTCCTCTAAATAGTTAATATTTACAATAATCTAAAGTTATCATTTACTCATCTGTTCAGTTTGCTTAATATAGTTTTACTTCATTTGCAGGCTATTTTTTTCCACAGTGCATAAAACATCAGTTCGTATTGCGTAGACATTGAAAGAGGCCTACTGTATGTGACAGTGTACCTAGCCGCTCGGCTTCCATACCCTAACTACAAAGACCACAATGCATCACACCTAAACAGTCATCATCGTGACACATCTACACAGGAAAGCGTCCTCTCAGGATGTCTTCTATTTAACTTTGGCAAAGCTATTAGGTCAGTGTTATGTTTGACGCTTTTAGTTATTTTATATTTGTCTTGAGAGATTGAAAGAGCGATACAACTAATATTAAACATTTTTGTCAGCAATGCTAATTGGACAGCTAGCGAGCCTACCTGGCTACCGCCTGCTAACCCGCTAAAAAGACAGTAACGTTAACAGTATAATTAGTTGTACAGTACACTCATTAGGCTGCATGAAAAAAAATCACATTAAAGCTACAACAACGGGATATGCTTATGATATAACAATACGAGGTGAGTAGTTTGTGCTTAACATTTAACTGACACGATGCTAGTTCATTTGTGTGTAACCAGATAGTGGGCTAAACGTGATATGTTTAAACAGGGTACAGCTTTTAAGGGGAATTATGCATAATATCGACAATATTTGACCTTAAAATCAAAGCATAAAATGTTTGCCAGCAGTGTCGTCGGTCTTTATCTTGTCTGTGCTAGTGAGTGGAACGTTATCACGTGAGTTGCCATAACGGAACTGAATATAACAGATCGTTTTACTTTTTCTAATATAGCTACTCCTATATAATGTGTTATACAAAATATTTCTAGTCATTAAAGGCCTACTTTCCACGTGGCATATCATTAGTATTAATGCTGACAATCAAACCGACTATGTGCCCACCAAAGGTACCTGTGTATGCCATCAACTGTCAAAAAACTACATACATATGTTGGGGAGCCTTCTTGTTTGTTTAATACCAGAGAATGACTCCCTGCCTAAGATACGTTAGAATCTGTTCTCCATTTGTCACATACGGTGACCTGAATTTAGTTGAAATAGCCTAATGGGTTGTTGTAATTTTGGATTTTCTAAAATTGTTTTTATCTTCCTCTCCCTGAACCAATTCTACACAGTACAGGCAACTACATCAAAGGAAGATGACCACATTGTTACACTGGCTTCCCATCATCTGGATCCGGAGGAGAGTTTAAGGAAGGAGAGAGATAACACAACCCAAATATAAACAGCAACCATGAATCTCCACCAGGTGCTCACGGGGGCTGTCAATCCAGGGGACAATTGTTTCTCTGTAGGGAGTGTCAACAATGTACCATTCACGGTAAGAGATTCCAAGCTGTGGAGCTTTGCCATATAACCGTTTTTTAAAATTTGTATAAAGGTTTGTCGCTGCCATCAGTCAATGCAGATGTGTTCTGGTCAGTGGGTTGAGCGGTGCACCATTATGCTACAGTACAAGCTACACTATAATACACTAGTTAGGTGGCTTGTGGTATGTTATCCAGAGCAGGAGTGCTAATTTGCCATTACCTTGTCAAATAATACTTTGGCACATTCACATATTGCTATAGAGTTATTTTTTTGTAATCACCTAAGTAACAGGTTTGGGGCCTACGATCAGCACCCCTACCGGAGGACAGTTAACAATGTGATGCTGCCTGCTTTGTGAATGAGTACTGCATCAGCGGCTAGCAGCTTCTCATGAATCTAATACTAATTCTCTGTCTTTATGCTGTTCATCTAGAGTTTTATTACTTACTTTTAATTATGTTTTTTCTCTTCCCTTGTGAAGGGTGCAAAGGGCATATTTTAGTAGAGGAGTGGAAAAATCATACTGTATCTACTGTAAAAAAAACACAACTTCGACTGCTCACACAAAGTTGATCTCAACATCTTCATTTTGCCCATACTGCATAGTTCTGACATGTGACACTGGCGGATTCATAAGTCCAGTTTAATTGGCCCCTTATGTAGATTTGTGTACAGGGGCAGGATAGGTTAGTGTTTAGAGTGTCGCTCCTACCTACTGTACCTACCTGCCCCTTAATACTTGTAATTGCACTCACTGTAAGTGGCTTTGGATAAAGGCTTCTGCTAAGTGACCTAATTGTGAGAGGCCTTTTTGCATCTGTCTTTCCCGCCTTCTCGTCTCATGTGACAGGCCTATGCATCTGGCTGTGACGTAGTCATTTTGGGCAGCGACTTTGAGCGCCTGCAGATCATCCCGGGAGCCAAGCATGGCAACATCCAGGTTGGCTGTGTGGATTGTTCCCTACAGGGTGGACAGGTAAGAACCAGAAGCTCTGGTATGTCTCCTCCAAGGTGACAGACTGCCTTTCAGTGTGTTTGTTTACTGTACACTATAAATGATGTCATGTGCATTCAAGTTGTGGGTTTGGCTACAGCACTCATTCACAAATACTGTGCATCAAAGACAACTTGTAACTGAAATGCCAGGCCATTATTGTAACTTATAATGGAATGTTAATTGATGGTGGTTAAAGCCTTGACATTAGATCAACAAACTAGTATTAAGGAGATGAATTAAGCTTAAGTGAGAACATGTCATGAGGTGCTTTAGGATAAGTCAGTTTTACTAGAGAAGCTCGTCAAACTAGTTTTACCATCTGGTAAAACATGCTCTTTTGGTTTTCTTGGTAAATTTCCCTATCCTATGTCATGCCTAAATAGATTTGTTTGTCCAGTTTGGTCATTGTCACAGGATTTAAGAGTGTCTTGACAGGACCACTTTAAGTAATATTCAGTTAAGTTACTAACTGAACCTAAATTGTCAGTGAGCATTAGCAGGTCTAAAAGAAGATTTACACATCAAGTTGTACTGAAATAAAGCTGAAAGAGTCAAAAAGAGACATCCAAAATGGGGGTAAAAAACTAAAAGTTTTTTATGTTGCAGGCAGTGTTTGTCTAAAAAATAAAACAGAATGTTAATAATAATATATTTCCATAATTTGTGACGGGTGTCTTGAGCCATAGTGTGTCTGCAGTATGTGTACTGTCTAAGTATATGCATGACTCACTCCTGCCTGACATTTAGTGTTTCTGTCAGATGGCATATTATCCATGCCATTTGACACACAACCTGTATTATTCAAGGTCCCAGGCCTTATTAGAGTTATTATTTCAGTTGCTCGCCATAGACGTTTTTATTTATTTATTCTCTTTCCGGAGTGTTATTTCTCCCTTGGTAAATGCTCTGTATGCTGCTCTAATGTGTTAATGGGACGAGTGCATGCTGTCACAGAGACAATGTTGATTACACAAGGTTTGTCATTGGCCCAGGATAATTTTGGCCTGTTGTCAAATGGTTGAAGTTTATATAACCCGAACGCTGACTCATTTTCTGCTGAGACATTTCGAAGGTTTAGGCTATGCATTATGATGCCTGACAATGAACATTTGATTCAACTTAAATTATACACGTTGCTTTCTTGCTAGCAATTGTTTTGCAAAACTAGATTCTATTTTTTCAATTTGTGAATGAGAGAAGCTCTTCAGATGTGGCAGTGGCGCTCAGAGATTTCCGAAGCCATTGTTCTTAACGTTTAATCTTTTCTGTTCTCTGTTGCCTTTCCTCTTCGCTGCTGCAGATTGCAGCTTCCTATGGTAGCATTGTGTGTGTCTTTGCACCAGTACAGCTCCCAGATCAAAAAATTGGAACATCAGCAGTGAGTAACCGCCATTATCTTTTGCTCCCAGACTAGTGATACATACTCTGTACGCCCTGTTCTAGAAAATGTATTGCTGTTTTACAGAAGCTGAACTATCAATGGCAAAAGAGTGGTCAGTTTGCTCTACAGTCTTTAGTCCGCAACCTGGCCTGGCACCCGACAGGTACTGGTACACCAATGACAAACAATTAAAACAATGAATAATAATTAGTTATAATTAATTCTAATAATAATTAGAATTATAATAGTTATTGTTAGATAACATACCTTTTAGGTTTAGTGAAAGTGTTACCATATGTTTCCCTATTCTATTATATCCATCCAGGGAGCCATCTCCTAACAGGCTCTCATAGCCTCCAGCTCTGGTCGAACGGTGATGGGGTCGAAGATGAGCGGGGCGAGGGGCAGATGGGCATGACCATCGGCAACGCTGGTTCTGCCTGGAGCTGCATCTGGCACAGCAAGTAAGAAAGTGGCCAAACCGTGGTAGATAACATTAGAACAGTGATAAACATTCAGTGACATTGATACAATCGTGTGTATAGTTTTAGTTATCTTAAAACTGTGACAATGCTAGTTGTAGCAGTTTACGAACTGTATTTATTTATTCTTTTTTGTATAATTTTTTTTTCTTAAAATACTTATGATTGTTATATTTATTTTTTTCTTGTAGAACTGCCTCTCCAGTCAATCTAATGAAGTTCTCTCCTGATGGAGAATTCTTTGCGACTGCTGGACTGGTAAGTTGACTAGGACAAGAACCTGCTGTATTTGTGTACATACAGACCACAACAATAATATGACTCTCACATGAGGACTGGTTAATTTTAATATCCTATCTTCTCATAGAGAACTACCAATCACTAACAAAAGATCAGGTTATGGCGGTGTATACGGTGTAGGCTCTGTGTTGATTCGATGTAGAAGCATAAATCGACCTCAATGCCAGGCAGTAGAATAAACTTAAAGCATGTTTATATTAGTTATTTAATAAATCTGACTAATCTTATTGTACGTGAAGTTTCCTGAACCATTTTAGTATTCGCTTGTGCATGCTCATGCATTTTAAGGTGAGGCTTCAGTCCCACAGGTCATTTTCTGTTTCGGGTACTGTCCAAATCACATCTCGCACCTTTTTCCTTCAGGATGACTGCCTTCTGAAGGTGTGGTACAACACTAGTAAGTGGCAGTCTGGTGTCTCCAGCTTCTTCACACCTCCAGAACCAAGCAGCAGCCAGGGGAAGCTAGCCTTCTCCTTCATCTACCTGGCTCATCCCCGCTCAGTGACTGGCTTCTCTTGGAGAAAAACCAGCAAGTACATGCCACGGTATGTATTTGCAAACCTTCAAACACCAAGAAGTACTAATCAGACTAATGCAGGGGCCACCTGTCTCTAGACATCCAGCTTTAGGGTCATTTATAATATAAGCATCTACACATAATGATAACATGATTTCAGAAGCTAAGTGAAACGCTGTAAAACAGTTTTAATAAGCCTTTATAACCTGGTATGTGTTATTGTCCTTGAATAAAATAAGTTATATGCCCACCCTTGCATGCAGTTATAAATCCAGGCTTATAAATCCTGATTAATGTATACCAGGTATTCCTGCTGAAAGTTTTTTTTTTTCCTGCTGCGGTTGCCAAAAGTAGTTCAAATGTCACTGTTCTACTGCTACCAGGAACATGCTCTGGGTGGTATGGAAATGAAAAAAGGTTTTATTAACAATACATGCAAAAGAGGTGCACCGTGCATAGCGGTGCAGTTTTGCTCCATTGTTAATCTACTTCTCTGACCTAAAGTGTTCTCTGACTCAAAAGGATAATGTGACGCAATCCCTGTTCAAACTGGTTTTAGCCTGGGGGAAGTTCATTTGACATTGCAACTCGGTTATTAAAACTGGAATCACCTTGGGCATTTAATTTAGGCAGGAAGAGAATGTAGTGTTCAGCCTACAGTTAGAGTTTAGACCTGAGGGGACCATGTTGGATGACCTTTGCTGTCAGTCCTGTGGTGTTCACTGTCTGTGTACTTTCTAGAAGGCTGGTAAATGGGAAGAGGTCTCATTATTAAATTGTAACAACCTGGTGACTTTGTCCGACTTTTAAGGCCTCTTCATAATGAACATAGCAATCGCTAACTTACGCTGATGACTCACTCATTCTCTTCCAACAGAGGTTCAGTGTGCAACGTGCTGCTGACGTGCTGCAAGGACAGCGTGTGTCGTCTCTGGGCAGAGACGCTGTTGCCTGGTGACGGCCTCTCGTCTGGTCACCACAACAGCAACGCCAGTGGCCAGCACAGTGATCCACTCACATCCTCTGGGCCCGGGAGGAAGAACCTCTCTAATGGAAAAGACCAGGGAAGACCATTGTTGCAGGTCGGCTATACGTCACCGTAGTGCTTGTTAATGCAAATTTAATGACTGCTGGTAATCTGTTCTTAATTTGTTTATCTTGTTTGGCTGTAAAGTTGATCTAAGCAGGACTAAATCATCCTGTTAGTAAGCTCTCTTGTATTCTAAGGCCAGTGTTTAGGAGATCAACTGATTCAGTAGCCAGCGTTTTGGTTAGGGCTGCACGATATTGGAAAAAACTGACAATGCAATATATATTTTT
>JAOEHI010000024.1:1095710-1107199 GCA_025447815.1 Percopsis transmontana
AAAAAAAATATATATATATATATTTTTTTTTTTTTTTTTTTTTTTTACAACTTTATAAAAAAATCCTGGTCACTGATTCAGTTTACCACGGTAAACATGGTAAAGTGAATATCGCACAGCATATGGCATATCCTCCCAAACGCTACTGGTAAAAGGGCATAAATGGTCTAGCCTTTCCAATTTTAGTCCCTGCAGTTGCTACTGTAATTTCATAACTTCCTAAATAGCGCTGTGCTGCACAGATAAGAGACAGGGAGCCAGAGAGAGCACGGAGGAAAGGAAGCTTAGTGCAGTTAAAAGGGAAAATTAATTGCCTATCAGACATGAACATGGCTTTTTAAACTGTGTGGGGCTTAAAGGGGAACATCATCTGGAAAAATTTGTCCTTGTTTCTGTAATCGGTGCAACACCTAATACGTACAGTATTGCCTCATTTAGTTTTCTCACTTTTTCATGTCTTCACTGGAATAGGTTGCTGTCAAGCAGGATAGGACTTGTTGTGCCTCAGACACAATACCTAATTTAATTTGAATATGTCAATTTACATGTTTATAGGTCTCATTGGCAATTACAAAGTCAGGGCAGATTAAATTACTGGGAAAATAGGTATATGCAAATTTCTCCACTGTGCCCTAAGGAAAGTCTGTGAGAGTACATGTGTGGAATTATTCATTACAAATCAGACTGTGCAGAATGAACCAGGCACTGTTTTAACTTAATGTTGTTTTCCTCCCAGAGTGGCTAGATGGGCATTACAGAGAGAATCATAGTTGTGGCACCGTTTTAATTTTTGTATGCCTGAGGCTGGATAAACGCTGCAATATTTCTTGCAGATTCATTGAACTAATGAAGTCCCAAGTTAGTAAGTCAAGGTGCATTATGAGACAATGGGCCCCTGGGCACGCACGTGTAAAGGGCCCTCTGATTATACAAGAAAAAATGCAAAGTTAATAACAACGACTTGAGAGACTCCGGCTTGGGCCCCTGGGCCTAGGCCCGGTAGCCTGTTCGGTAATCCACCCCTGAGTCATGGCACTGTTTAAAAAGCTCTGGGCGAGATGTTGATGTGGTATTTTGAACAGGATTTTACTTTGGGTGACTTAACCTAAATGTTAATGTTTACTGTATTTTAGCCTATGCCTACAGTAGCTTCTGGTTTCACACTAAACTGATCAAGGGTCACGCTGTACATGTTTACATTGTTTGAGTACATGCATGGTAAAACAGTGTATAGAATACTAGTCCTGTGCATGTGTTATGAGTGGACATGTAACTGTAAGTTTTAGACTTCATAGTTCTGTCATTACCAAAGAACAAAGAAGCTGCATTGAACATTACCATACAAAATTGATGAATACATTTGTATTCTATATTGTCTCTTCAGGGTTTAAGCCAGAGAAAGGACTAACTCTTTAGAGCTGAATGTGGCTGATTAGTTGGTTAACTGGGTTACATGTTTCTTTATCCCGTTGCAGTTGAACCTGCAAGAATCGCGGCGTTCGTCGACTCTTCGAAGTTTGGGCCAGCCCTCGGTGACCAGCAGCCTGCCTCATCATCAGAACCAACACTGCAGCCATAGGTCCAGCAGCAGTAATGCACCTCTTGCCAATGCTCTCTGCCACTTCCACATCGCTGCCAGCATCAACCCTGCCACAGGTTATAGAACATAACGCCTCCGTATCTCTTGTATTTACAAAAGACATTCTGCCATAAAACAATTATATAAATTGTTAATGTGATACAAATCATTTAAAAAAAGTTGTTTTAGAAAAAACCTGTTTGTTACCATGACCATTACCATCAACGTTGGGGGGGAAGGGGGGGGACATACAATAACATTATTTGGAGGTTATTGCTGTTAAAGGAGACTCTACCAGTTACTATATATGTGGTTCACACATTTATTTTTTTCCAGACTAGACTGCAAATGTTTAAACAATGGTTTAAAGGTGCTGTAGGTAGGATTTACATTTACATTTAAGATTTGAGAGTTCTAACAAGAGCTAGCTAAAAAAAGAACAAAAGAGAGTCCAATGGGTAGTAAAGAAAGTGTCGGGTCAATGTTTACTGAAATAATGTAGCTTTACGTTTTTCTCCTTAAAAAAGTTGTAATATGTATTCACATGGTACATCTGGCCATTTCCTTCTTGCTCTCAACTTTTCAATATATCCTGATGACAGTTCTTTTTGGTTCCTTCATACCAGATATCCCCCTACTTCCCTCAATCACCTCTCTGTGTTCAGCGGACGATGAGGAACCTGGAGGTCCTTTTACTGTCCACTGGCTCAACAACAAAGAGCTCCACCTCACTCTGGCCATGGAGGTCTTCCTGCA
Source organism: Percopsis transmontana (assembly GCA_025447815.1). Lineage (NCBI taxonomy): Eukaryota > Metazoa > Chordata > Actinopteri > Percopsiformes > Percopsidae > Percopsis > Percopsis transmontana. The sequence goes on from JAOEHI010000024.1 coordinate 1,098,046, forward strand.
GCAGCTCCGGGGCAGTCTGGAACAACAGAATGAACATACCCAGGAAGGTGTGGAAATCTGCTGAATTAATGAATAAAGCCGGGCACCTGGATAAACTACTAGAATTTACTAGTTCTTTCTTGGCTATGAAAAAGCAGATACAAATAATGAAGCCTTCCTTTCCTCTTAGGGGCTTAGCAATCCGAAAGTGTTCTGTGTATATAGGTTTTTTTTCTAGCTATGGATGCTCGTTTAGCTTTTATTCTTTAAGGTCACTGACCATTATTGATATCATGTCAAGCTACTGTTAGGGTAATTTTTTTAACTTCTTTTAACCAGCAGAACTTTCTATTCTTTCTATTTGATTCTACAAATAACCTGTTCTCCCTCAGAGCCAGAAGAGGATGATGAGGATGATGTGTTGGAAGAAGAACTCAGAACCGGAGCAACGTCTGCTGACCCCCACGGGCCTGACGCCGTGTCAGTGGATCTCCCTACAGCAGCAGCGGAGCACAAGGTGGAGGTCCTACTAGAGGAGTGGAACAGAGGGGCTGACATGCTGTTTAGCATCCACCCCATGGACGGCTCTCTGTTGGTCTGGCACGTTGACTGGCTGGATGAATACCAGCCGGGCATGTTCAGACAAGCACAGGTTGGTGTTATGTTGTTCTTACATTCTTACATTGATACAAAAGTTAAAGTACACAGTAAGGATTCAGTTGATTATCGGATACTTTGCTTCTGCAATACGTGTATCGTTTTGCAGAAGGAAATATAAAACCAAAAAATTATGTTTTTTGGTTTTATATAAAAGGTACAATCACCCGTTTTTGCTGCCCCACTTTGTTTTGATTCGATTGTTTTAACCATTTGCTTTGTTAATATAACAGATTGGGTAAGAGTTTTGTTAACCATTTTGAATTGAATACATTTAACCATTTAGAATTAAACCCCGGTCATAATAGTTCCCTACCGAATGAGCTATAAGTTCTGCCTGGATAACACTGCATTGCAAGTGGTTATAACACTCTTCAAGCTTCCTGGATGAATGACAACCTAAAGACTCAATCGAAACAATGAATTGTATTTATTATACATTCTACGTAATACATTGATTTATTTGAAATGTTTTTTTGTATTTTTTTTATGCCTTCTAATTAATTCATTACAAGCCAGGAATTCAATTAAATAAAAAATGCCAGTTTTTCTTTTTTCTTTTTTTTCTTTTTTTGCTGCTTAATATAACATTGAGCAGCAAAAATCACTTAAACTTACTGTAAATGTGACTTATTGTTTAATACATTATGTCTTTCATTGCAAGCAAAAATCGTCATATCGTATTACAATTTGAACAGAATCACAATATGTATCCGATTGGCACCCACAAATTGTTGTAATATCGTATCATTAGGTCTCTGCCGTTTCTAGTCTCTAGTACACAGTCAAGTATGATGTGCATCACTGAATATTGAACTCTCTCCCATGCACACATACTGTATTATCAGCCTGGATTACTGTGTTATAGCTTTAATTTTCTATAGGTCAGTTTGTTTATCAACTAAGAGCAGGCTGATATGCCTCTTCTTTGGTCAGTTTTGTTTGGTTTTCTCTGATAGTTTAGATTATCGGATATACTTTTAGAATGGGCTCTTTCTGTTCTCTATTTTTAATATGTTAGATATGTCCTGTTCGCTACTATATCAAACGGCAGTGTGCATTAGCATTAATCATAGACAGGCTGTGAATCATTTTGACAGCCGTGATTGTCCAGCACCTATTCTAATGGCTTCCCATCCAGTCTTTGAGATAATTATATTCTAATTAAGTGTGACTTCATATGAAATTGCAAATTCCCTTGGTGCATTTTTATCAGCGGTATAATGATGAGGCACTCTTTTCATAGTGTAACAGTCTGTCAGGCAAAGCGGCTGATAGAATCGCACCTCTCTATGACATCCAGGTTGATTATGCCTGGCTGCTTTCATCTAGAGGAAAGCAGCCAGGAGTGCAGCGATGTTAATTACCATTCATGAGACCAAACCTGTGTTGCTCCGCTCCCAATCACTGTCATGTCCACTCACTAGTGTTGTCACTGGTGTTGTCACGAGTGTCTGAAATGACCACCAGTCCATAAGCTTAATTGCATTCAAGCTCCCGAATGTATTTCCCTTCCCTCTCAGGTTTCCTTTGTGTCGCGGATCCCGGTGGCGTTCCCGACTGGCGACGCCAACTCCCTGAGTCGAAGTGTTGTTATGTACGCCTGCAACAAGAACGTTGACCTGGCCGTGCAGCACGGCAGGCAGCGGCCCTCCGGGGGGCCTCAGTCCACCGCCGCCCTTATCAGCTACGGGGGCCAGGGAAAAGCCCCCCCCAGCAGCAGTCTTCGGCTAAGCATTTTCACCCCCAGCGTCCTCATGATCTCCACGCACGCCGACGGCTCCCTGAACCAGTGGGCGGTCAGCTTCGCCGAAGACTCCGCCTTCTCCACGGTTCTCAGCGTGTCTCACAAGTCCCGTTACTGTGGCCACCGCTTCCACCTCAACGACCTAGCCTGCCACTCCCTACTGCCTCTCCTCCTCACCACCTCCCACCACAATGCCCTGCGGACGCCTGAGGTGGACAGCATCCTGGCTCCGCCCGAGCCCTGCGGCTCTCGCTCCGCCTCCTACCTCGCTGGGTCGCGGCCTAGCCGGGTGTCCCTGGGTGCCGTCTCCCAGGACCCCAGCGCTATCTACAGTGAGCTGATCCTGTGGAGGGTGGACCCCGTGGGGCCGCTCTCCTTCTCCGGAGGGGTGTCGGAGCTGGCCAGGATCAACTCGCTACATTCCTCAGCCTTTGCTAACGTTGCCTGGCTACCCACATTCGTTCCCAGCAACTGCTTAGGTGAGGAAATATTTATATAGCTTGGGAATTGCATATGTCCTGGTTATGTTTCTCTCCTGCCTTATGGTGTGACTCTTAGTGAATAATACTGTTTGAATTGTATCCCTATGAATAAAACATTAATTTTATAATTCGTTTTGTGACTGATCGCTATATGACAGCTTTTCTAGCAGTAAAGATAGTTTGGGTTCAGTGGTATTACCAGGGGAGAGTTGGAAGAAACAGTTTTTGTGAAGAATTCTCATAAACTAAATAACTGTTTGAACTATTTTTTAAATTGAAGTATTTATTTGTAAGTTTTATTAAATCCGTCAAGCTCCAGATCCTCCAAACAATTTGTCTTTAATAAATAATCCAGGGCAGCACTAGTGTAAATGTTTTTATTGCAGCAATAAAGCGCGCCTACCTAACTTGTTTATCATTCTCCCGTTTCTCAAATGTACTATTCTGTGCTCTGTATGTGCTCCATCAGTTCTCAGGGAGCTGGGGTGTCACTTGATGATGAAGGTGTTTTTTGTCTCTCTCAAGGTGTGTATTGTAACTCGCCCAGTGCCTGCTTTGTAGCCAGTGATGGCCAGTCACTCAGGCTCTACCAGGCTGTTATAGAGGCCAAGAAACTCCTCAGCGAGCTCTCCAATCCTGAAATATCAGTAAGTGCACAACCGGCAGTACCTCCTCACATTGTAAATGTCATGCAATGTAGAATGAAATGACTATCTCGGTGTTTCCAATTGGACCCTTACAACAATTGTGCAAGAGGTAATGTTGGTTATGCCATAATAATAATAATAATAATAATAATATAGACATTGGGGATAATATGTGCGCATTATAGCAGAATGTGGCATTCTGTTACTCTTGTAATCTGAATCTGTATAATTGACATAATAATAAAAAAAAAAAGGACAAGGAAAGTTAAAAAAAAAAGTTAATTATGTTCACCACATTTGAATTAAATTGAATATAATTTGTGTGTGATAAATACGCAAAAGTTTAATTATGTGTATCGTTTCCTTCCAGAAATATGTAGGTGAAGTATTCAACATCATTAGCCAGCAATCCACTGCAAAACCTGGGTGTATCATCGAGCTGGATGCTATCACTGACTTTGTAAGTGTACAATCGGTGATACAGCACATGTATGAGCCCCAGGGTTATCTGTGTGCCTATGGCTTTGTCTGGTCTGTGTTTGGCCACATTGCTAAGGGCTTGGTCCTTTCCTATACAGCAGGGGAAGCAGACCCAGCTCCTACACGTCTTTGAAGAGGACCTGATCCTGGGCAGTGAGAGAGCCGAGAGCACAGAGAAAACGCCCTCTACTTCTCCTGCTGGTACATGCATAAGCCACAGGCTCACATCAATACACTGTAGTGCCCACTGGCTGATGGGGAAACCCCTTGGCGTTGCTGTGTTTATTTGGGGTCAGGTAGTTTTTCCTTCCCAGTCCCAGGTGAATGTGTACGTGTCAATATTATTTAATTACTGTGGTGCAGAGTGGCAGAGCAGGAGATGCATGATATTTTCATTAAAAGAAGACTGTTTAATGATTGCCTTCCTTCTTATTGAGTGATGAGATTTGGGTACACGTGTATACATACCTCTGTGTTTGCCTCCCCCCCCCCCAGCAGCGTCAGGCCAGGCAAGCTTCTCAGCACGATTCTTCCTGGTGGTGGTAGAGTTCATTGAGACCGGCCGCTCCCTCCTCCACATGTGGCACCTCCATCTGGCTGCACAACCCGTCACCATGCGTGAGTACTGCAGGGCTGCCAACAGTAACAGCGGGGCCTTAAAGCCCTTTCTATCTATGTATGGGAGCTTACTGTTTTACCCCTTAAACTTGGAATGTTACCGAAAGACGCAAAACAAATTGCTTTTGCTCCGGCACTTCTTTTCACTGTGCTGTTTATTCCATGGCCAGCAGATTTGCTACCATTTCCTTGTGGACCCCAGTTTGTTTTTAAGAGGCTTAGATTCAGAGGCAACAGGAGGGCACTACTTTTGTTGAACCATGACAACCGAAGATTGTTCCATGTTAATTTTGATGGTGTTTCCTTGGAAACAGAATTTTGCTCATTGCCACATCTAATATTACTGCGGTGTCCACTGATGTGGGTATAAAGTGGATGGATGTCAAAAACATATCTTGAGTTCGTAGTTTTGTGTTTTTGTTTGTTTTTAAATCATTTTTATCATTTCTTTTGGCTGTAAATTCACCTTTCTTCATTTCTTAGATGAATTACTTAATTTCTTAGAGTCTGACATGATGGTGCAGAACGTGCCGATTGAAATCTGCTCTTTGGTAAACGTTTTCTGTGTGTGTGTGTGTGTGTGCGCAGAAGAGCCCACAGCCCCGTCAGCGAAGGACGCGTCCTTTTCCAGGAACTCGTTTAACTGTAATGCGTTCAGATCCCCATCTCCTCAAAAGAGACCCTGTACCTCCAACCTGCAGAGTGCCTGTCGTCTTAACCTCACAACAAGCAGGCTATACAGCCAGGAGATGCCTTTGCCCACAGGAGTGGAGGTCATCAATGTTACACCATCAGCAGGTGGGACAAATTAGCATAACAAGCACCATATCTTCCTTTATCAGTACTCGTAGCTAAAATGTCCATGAACCAGTTCTTTCTATTTTTACACTTGTTCTTTTTCATTTAACACTCTACTACCTGTGCCTCCAAAGGGAACCTATTCAAGCCTAATATATGGCCACAGATGCAGAAATCTCATGATCATAAGTAACTACTGAGGCATTTATTCATCCCAGGATAGATTGAGTCACTTATTTCATATTGCCCTCAGGGCTTTATTTCCAAAGAATTCATAACAACTCTTGTTCTTCATTGAGTAGACTTGATTTAGCTAAACCTCCTCCATTTTTTTTATTAAGACATTATTGATGTTTTTCTATACCGAGGAATAATTAGATACACTTGAACTTCAGAAAAAAATTTCAGTTCAGTTTTGACTGGTATGACAAATCAATAAAAATAATAGTTTGACCATGATGAAATGTATGGTCCTGCATTTATTTTACATTATTTTGTTCTGGGTCAGGTTTGAAAAATATTTAATTTTAGGAACAATCTCTTTCTTTACAATAATGTTCTAGTTTCCAGTGTAGTTTGGTGTCACTGACTGTCAAATATTGCGCTAGTATCTCTGCCTGGTCAGACCATGTCTTAGCACAACCGCAGGCGTTGTGTGGTAGTTTCTAGACTTTAGGCGAAGGTGCACTAAGCACATAGGCTACCTATCCAAAATCACACATGCCACAGAAACTGTCTGAAAGTTTTTGAAGCCTGCAGTACCTAATGCCTAATGGCTATATTTTCTCCCAGGTCACCTGAGTGCATCGTCATTACCGCCAACTGGCCGTGCACCTTATCTTTTCGCCACTTCCTGTTCTGACGGCAAGGTGCGCTTCTGGAAGTGCCGCGTCACGGGGCCAGAACCCTCTGCAGTAGAGAAGATGGCCTTCCAGTGGGAGGAGTGGCCTCTTCTGGTTGAGGAGGGATTAGCCAATAGCAGTGCAATAAATGTGCAAGGTTGTCCAATGGAAGTCAGCTGTTGTCACACAAGCCGTATCGCAGTGGCCTACAGACAGAAGTCCAACCTACCGTCAAACTTTACTCCCCAGATGAACTTGAATCCCCCTATAACCGCTTCTACGCCTAATGTAAACCTGAACCCAAACACCTTTCTGACATTGAACCTTGGCATGCCTCGCATCCCGAGGCTCAATCCAAGCCCAAACTCCACAAGCGCTAGAGAACCGTTGGTCCACATTGGTATTTTTCAGTGCGAATCCACAGGAGGCTCTCAGTGGGTTTTAGAACAGACTTTAGTCTTGGATAGTGCAGGACAGGTCACAGCTAACTGTGACATCAGCAGCACAACCAGGGTCCCCAAAATACCCAGTACTAACATGGACTTCTCTATACCTAATGAGAACTGTCTCGGTTCTTCCAGTAAGAACCTGGTTCATTTAGACTGGGTGTCCCAAGAGGATGGATCGCATGTTCTAACCATTGGTATCGGGACCAAACTTTACATGTACGGCCCTCTTTCTGGCAAGCCTCCGGAACTGGGCTTATCATCTGATACCAGGAACTGCAGCTTGTCTCACCTGGTTCTGCTTAGATCTGTTGACCTCGTATCCTCTGTCGAGGGATCCTTGCCCATCCCGGTCTCTCTCTCCTGGGTACGAGATGGCATTCTGGTAGTAGGTATGGATTGTGAAATGCATGTGTACTCCCAGTGGCAACCCCCGACACCACCCAGACCCAACCCTGCCGCCCATCAAGACACTGACCTGAGCAGCAGTGCCTCCTCCATCCTCTCTGCTGTCAGGCAGTGTCAGGACGAGGGACTTGCACCTGCGGTTCCCATGTCAACTCTGGCCCCTCCCAAAAGATCTCTTACAAGGTCAATGACAAGTCTAGCCCAGAAGCTGAGTGGGAAAAGAACCGTTTATGACTTGCCAGCCGAGATGGAAGATTCTGGGTTGTTTGAGGCTGCTCACCAACTGTTCCCCACTCTGCCTCAGTACCATCCTGTGCAGTTGCTGGAACTAATGGATTTAGGAAAGGTAATGGCATTGCGTGTTTTTTTTTACAAACATGTTTTCTGTTTTGCTTAGATTTTCTTTATTTCGGTTCTGATTTAGTTGAAAACAAATTTTATTTTTCATCTTATTGTTTTATTTTCTTTTTTGTTAGCGTTTTCAACCAATATACAGTAGTAGCTAGTGCAACAATTTCTACCCAGTGAGATTTAGCTTGGTTTTGATTTACAAAACAAGTCATGTCAGTGGAAGAGTGTGTTCAGTCCACATTTCACATATCTTTCCAGGTTCATCGAGCCAAAGCCATCCTCTCACATCTGGTTAAATGCATTGCCGGAGAGATCGTGGCTCTCAAGGACAATGCCGCCAACCCAGAGAAGCGTGTGCGGTCTCGAACCATCAGCGCTGGAGGCAGCACCGCTAGGGACAGTAAGATGTTCAACAAGGCAGAGGGAGCCTCTCCAGACTACACAGAAATCAATTCTATCCCTCCTCTTCCTTTGTACGCCCTTCTGGCAGCAGATGAAGACACCTCACCCAAACCTGGTAGGCAGTAGTTGCACAACACAAGTTGTGTTTATTTTCTTCAGATTGCCTTTACATTTGGATAAATATATAACATAAATGGTTGTGGTTGAAATCATGCATCGCAATTAAACATGTTATGTTTCTGTAGTTATTTGTGATGAATCACAAATTGCTTAAATTTACCATTCTGCCTACTAGGCTATAATAATATTTGATTATAAATGAAACACAAAATTTCATAAGAAGATATTTAATGGTGTTGTCACTATAAACAGGTTACAGAACACACAATAAATCTGCCACTATCATTCTCCTATTCCTTTGCACTGTACATGTTCCCCAGACTGGGCTAGAGTTTGTTTTGCCTGGACTATTAGTCCTTTTGTGTCGGAAATCCCCCGAAAGCGGCACGAATTTGTTATCCATAATTACATTTCACAAATGCATTCTGACAAGTCATAATTGCATTATGACCAGTCCGAATTATAATTCCAGATATCTGCACATTTTGACTAAATTATGACTAGTCAAAATACCATTAAGAACTCTATGATGTAACAGATATCTTAGTTAGACTCTTCACGCATACAAAATACAAATTGTTTTCACTAGTCAAAATTATATTTTCGGATATCTGAATTTTATTGTTATTTTAATAAATTTTTAGAAATTGGCAAGTATGTTTTTGTTTGGAATTTGAGTTTGCATACAACTTAATAGCATGGCTTAGTAGTCAAAATGTAATAAGAGACTTCTCAATCTGGAAACCCATCGGCAATCCGGTGTTCCGCCTCTTTTGTTCTCCACACAGACTGTTTACCTGCATGCAACCAAAGCCCGCTCAAACATGACTGGTCAATACTACTCGGACTATAAGCGGAAACTAGAATGCTTCCGATACCAAGATTTTGTCCCGTTGCTTACAGTTTCTGCATTCATATGCAGATATCTGTTTATCGATATTAGAGATAACTTAAATGAATAAAGGAGATTTTTTTTTTGTGATTTGACTAGTCAGAAATGGATTACAGATATGTGAATCCAGTCACGCTAATAAATGATAAAATGGCTTGAGATCTGCATAAAGTTTGGTGGGGTAGATGCAGATAAAGTGAATTGAGAAACAGGCACAACAGCAAGAATTATAGGTAGTTCAGATAGTTTATTGACATATATATATATATATATATATATATATAT
>JAOEHI010000024.1:1107299-1129083 GCA_025447815.1 Percopsis transmontana
TATATATATATATATATATATTTGTTCCATTAAGCATGCTTTTGAGGTGATTTTATGAGGGTTTTAGTGGTATAGCTGAAAAGCTAGGCTTTTATTGATCAAAGAATTAAGACTGGTTAAAGCTCTGGATGTTTATGCAGTTGGACTATAAATGTACTTGTGTGGATTCTGTTCTGTCTCTGTGCTGGTACACTGCTGGTTCCCTTACAGAATCCTCAAGTGGGCTTGACCGAATCATGAACCTTAGAGCCACAGTGGTGTCACCCCAGAAATGGAATTGTGACATTGACAAATGTATCATGGGGAAAAAATGAATGCTTTTTTTTAGGGGGAAATCTCATCTGTTATAATTCCAGCTGAATGACCTAATGGTTGTATCTTCTCCTAGTCTCCTAGTTACTGGATGGTACTGTAAACAGGTTAGCTGTGCCACTTAACGCTCAGCTCGCCCAGCTCAGAGATTTCCTTAAATGTGTTTCTTCTTCTGCAGCTGCACAAGCATAGACACAAACTCATAAACACTGAGAGACAGTCCAACTAAATTCGCAAAGCTATCACTGTCTTTGTAATTGTAATTATAAGGTATCATGGTATGTTGTTACTGACAAACAAAACTATGCTTCTGGCTTTCTTGTGATGGTTTAAAGGAATTATTTAGGCCGCTGGGCTTTTAACGTTTTAGCAGAGTTGACAGCATTCGGATCCATGTACTGCTCTTTCCATGTGTTCGCATGTTTGATTTGCAGTTATGGAAATGCTCATCAGTTAGCAAGTCATGTCCATAAAGCACTGGAGGGCTCCCGTTGCTCCCTGGGTATCTCAGGAGTGAGCAGACGCCGTGAAAATAGCAATTCAATGTGACACAAGAAGAAAAAAGGAAACACCTACGCAGACGTACTGCTTTGGGAATTATGTGCCTCGTGACCTCTGATGTAGAGGCAATTGGGTCTTTGACAGAAGCTTAAAGGGGGACTTATTGGATGTTGAAAAGAAGCGTAATGGAGTCTGGTGGCATATTCACTGTAAATATTCTGGCAAAGTCACTATGTGTATGTTGAAAAGCTCTTTTGATGTGAAAATATGGCTTGGGCGCCTCATTTTCAGGGGTATTTATCCCCAGCACCATCAGACAGCGTACATCGCTGTGGCTATACTACGCTGCTTTCCATTAGGGTTTTTTATCCTGGCGCTACAGAGCTTCACTGTAATGCTTTCTGTTTCTTAGAAGAAATGTCACAGAATTCAGAACAAAGTTAAAACATTTACAGTGTTTGACATCATATATTTACTCATCACCCCATTTCCAGTTTCCAGCTTTTTAGTACAGTATTTGATGTTTAATGTAGATATTTTCATTCCTCCGCTGTCGTGTGTGTGTGTGTGTGTGTGTGTGTGTGTCCCACAGCCACGTGAACCAGTTCACAGGGATTGTGTACCAAAGCGTGTTGCTGTCTCAGAAGCAGCCAATGAGGATGGCCAGCATGGAGGAGAGTGTGTTTCCCAATACCTCCCCTTCACAGTGGCCAGGTGAGTGGCACACAGTACTGTCACTCTGTGACCCATTCGCCCAGTAGCATCATCTTTTTTTCTGGCCTAACATCCATTTCTTCCCTTCCCATTCACTCCCAACCCTTTCCATACCTTCTTTGTTCTTTTCTAATCGCCCCTCTCTCCAGGTATCACCTCTCTGATCCGCCGGTTGAGCTCGATGGGCGAGGACAGCCAGCCGGGCCTAGCCGTGCTGCTCTGTGAGATCCTGACGGCGGTCTTCCTCAGCCTCTTTGTGCACGGCCTGGCCACCCATTCCAGCAACGAGCTGTTCCACATTGTGGCCCACCCCCTCAACAACAAGCTGTGGGTGGCTGTGTTCGGTGGCGGGGCCAGGACCCCCGTGGTGGAGAGACCCAGCAGTGCAGCGAAATCTCCCCCACCAGGTCTGTGTGTATTCTCAGCTTGTGCCTTTTTTACTCCCTATAAATGTGGTAGTGTCGGGTCCTGTCCCGCTGTTGCTTTCTGCCTGATGTAACTTGGATGCAACTACTGTACACTCGTGAAAAAAATGATTATATGGCTAATCTTGAGATGCACAGGATGCACAAGTTTTGTGCTAGTAAAAGATGATGTAAGATCATGTAGCAGGAAATGCAGCCAGGATAGCCTGGTGCTTGTCTCTTATCTGAAAGATTTCCTGGCTTTAGTCCCTTGCATGGGCCTATCTATAAGCATTAAGGTAACGTCTGCTTAATGAGCACATTATATTGCTGAGGACTGATCAAATGGCCATTGTGGCCATTCCAGGCTCTCTGGCCAGTGAGGGCACAGAGAGGAAGCCCAGGCGTTTCAGGCTGCGGTCATCACGCAGCAGCTCCAGGGAAGAGACGGGGCCAGACGGGGCCAGGGAGGGGCCGCCTAGCCCAGCCAGCCCTGCCAGTCCCAGACATGGGCCAATAGTGGACCAGGAAGCCTCCATCTTTAAAGAATGCTTTGTCACTCCAGAGCTGAGCATATGGGACTACTTAATTGCCAAGGTAACCGAAATTGAGCGGGCCATGTATTCAAGAGTTTATGTGGATTTAGTTAACATTTCTTCACAGTTGGATTTCATAGTATCTAAGTCAGTTACCATACTAGAAATAACACTCTGAAATAATCTGATTTGAAATCTGAATCTGAATTTGTATTCAGAATTTAATTTTATTTTGTTCTTCAGGGAAATTACTTAATGCCTTTAAGAAGAAATCATTGTCATTCCTTGGCATCTCTTGGCATTTTTGTCTGAATTTGTGAATATATCAAAATAAAAGGTAAAGCAACTGTCCTACTTGAAGTGACTGCAGCAAATGGCAGTAAAGTGAATGCGTAACCAAGTGAAGGCGTAACTATACACCCCTGTAACTTCGCCAGAGAACTGCTACAGTAGGTTCCTAATCACTGCTCGTCATGTGTCCTACAGCCGGTCCTGCCACCGTCAGCCGACGGGGTGGAGTACGACTCGGAGGAGAGCCAGGCCAGCCAGGATGAGGATGAAGATGAGGAGGACTACGACGACATGTTCGACCCCAACTCCCTGCTAAGAGAACATTCCAACCATAACTCCTATAGGTATGTACAGAATCTCTTTCAAAAGCCCAAGAAATCACTTGAGCCTCACCAGAATAGTTGCAGCCAAGTCAATTTGAACAGTCACAGGCAATGAACTGCACTTATACATCTCTGCAGAGTGTTGATAGGAAATGGCCCAACGGGTAGAGCATATTACTGACATTGGCGTGGGATTCATTTCAGGAAGGGGTCAGCCATGCTTTAAAAAGTCAGCTGGCTGTAAGGCATTTTGAGTAAATGCATCCACCAGTGACAGGCTGTATGCTGATCTAATAGTATAAATATGAGTGTCTGCAAGAGTTTAAAGAAGGAAACTTCCAGTACACTCTCTTTTAAGTCATTGTCGTCTCTCTCTGTTCTTCCAGCTGGTCTCTGATGCGTCTAACAATGGTTCAACTGGTGCTGGCCAACCTCAAGTCCTTCTATCCTATGGCCGGACACGACTTATTAGGTTAGTGATATAAATATGATACATACTACCTTCTGACACACTAACATTCAATATTTAGAATAGTAGTAGTTCTTCAAGTCTCATGGCCAGTGTCTTGAATAAAGAATTGACCATCTGGGACCTACTGTAGGCTCTGGATAGCTCACGTCTGGTCCCCACTGCCCGGGTCACGTCAGTGACACATAAAACCCTCATCTCATGCAACCCTTCAGTTCAGTCTGTATTTGTTCAGCTTCATCTGCATACTTTTTTTTTGTAATTTCCCCCTTAAATATAAGTATTGATCAAGAATTTGCATTTCTTTTTATGGCAAGTTTGTCTATAGCTATCTTAATAGCCAGGTAGCGGCACATTTTTAACAGGTTACTGTTAAATGTCTCTGTTTGTCTGCCTCAGGGAATACTGTATACTGGCTTTGTATAGTGCTTGTTTTCTCTCCACTTTTCTCAGTATACTGTAAATACACAACCTGTCTGTGAATTTAGGTTGAGGACAAGCAGTACAAGAGATTGTAAAACATTTTGTAAGGAAACCAGGCTAGATATCAAATATGCATTGAAACTATTTAAGTTTTAAAGAGGTGGATAAACAGCATTTACATGTGTTTAAAAACAATTTATGATCCATGACAGCCAATATGTAATTTGGTTATGCTGTGTTTGTGACACATTCAATAGCTCCCCAGATAAAGGTTTTCCTAGCCAAAATGTATTGGTTTCAACCAGTAAAGTTTCTTTTTCCAAGTGTAACTGATTGCTTGTTACCTACAGTTTTAAATGGGCAGCCAAATGGAGCACAATGTTTGTGTCTAGATCTGCCTGTGGGCTCTCCTCTGTGCCACGCGGTGCTGAAAACGCTAAAGCGCTGGGAACAGGTACTGCAGAAGAGGCTGGAGATCTTCGGAGGTCCTCCTTCCAAATACATCTCCAGCCACACCCATGATGACACAGCCACCCCAGGCCCCGCCCTCCTCAGACACAAGGCCCTGTTTGAGCCCTCTAACACACCATTCAGGTCGGCACAGAACACACTACCTTCCAGAGTGTTTTAATCTAGGATGTTAGCCACCGGAAACTCCTATGCAATGAGGATTTCAAAGTGAATTTTATGTATCAAATTAGTTAACCCTGGGACTTGATGTACTGTCAGTGGGTTGGTGAAATAGTTTGAGTTCACATAGTGCCTGGAAAGCTAGTACTAGTACTGTACAAATGCACCATATTGTTTTCTCATTTATATGTATGCCTGAAGTGCTATATGAAGGCTTTGTGCTAGCTTCAGACACAACACTGGAAGCATAGGGACAAATGAGAATACATTGTGCTCTGTACATTTTGTGCTAAAGGGAAATGGGAAGCAAATGCACCATTTATGTCATGAAAGCCTCTCCTTACTGTATATTCTCACTAGATTCAGAAGAGTCTGAATCTATCCTGAATCAGTAGTGACCCACAGTAGTCCTCTGAATAGCTCCTTCTTTGGGAATTACATTTGTTTTGGGTGAACCAGCGGTTGTGTGCATTTGATGTGTCTTGCCTTAAGCACCCATCAGCCCCAGTGGCACAAATCCTTGTAAAATATAAAATTGGGAGGCTAACAAGTTTAAAAAAGGCTGTGCTTCCTTTCCTTGCCAACTATAATTATGGGTATAAATGCATAATTGTCTCTATCCACTAGGTCTAGCCACCACTCTGCACTGCCAGTTAAACGTCTGTGGCAGTATCTGGTTAAGCAGGAAGAAATCCAAGACACCTTCATAAAAAACATCTTTACTAAGAAACGGGACCAGAGCAAGGTACATGGTGTCATCCTGCACTGTCCTCTGGCATCAACAGCCTATCTGGAGCAGAACTGGGGCAATCACTAAGCATTTGTTGTCACTGAATAACACATTTAACCATTCTGTAATGTTACAATCTAAAGCTCATATTTGTATTAACCCCCCAAGCAAACTGTGCTGCAATGATCCCTAAATCCCTGTTTGCATGCTTTTTTGCATGCAAGCCACATATTCTCTCTCAAATTGGACTGCAGTGCTTGAATTGTGGGTCTAATAATGTTGTTGTTAAGCCTGTTTGATTAATGGCCCCTTAATGGAGTCTGCGTGCTGCATGGCTCATCACTGGTTATCGTCATGTGTCTGTTTCTGTGTCTGCCCTGTGTGTTTTGGTGCTTTCCTAATTATTAAAGTCGGTTGAAGACCAGTCCGACAATATGAAATGCTCAGGGATGGAGGAGACACGAAGCAATCAGGTACCGCTCCTTTAATCGCATAGAGCTTCTGTTGGTCAGATGGAAGTACGCATGGTGTGTAGACATGGGGAGATACGTTGGGGGGTGTAAATCATGATACATTAGCCATGCATTGACTGGTTAGCCATTGGGTTTGTCATTTTACTGTTCATGCTAATAATTTGAATGCTCTTAAAACTAACACAGCTGCATGGTTTTATCTGTGACGTTTTGCATGTGCGCAGAGCTGGAACAAATCACATCCAGTATACTGTACAGCCAGTGTTCATATAAAGCTTACATTGAGGTGTCCAAGCTGCCATATTGGAGCTCCTCCCTTTGGCTCCGTTTTAATTACCCGCTCTCTCAGAGGACATTCTATAAAGCTGAATAGATTCTGATTAATGAGCCCAACACTGTCACAGTGAATCGGCACACCACAAGGGATTACATGGGTCAGGAAAATGGCAAACCACCATATTTAGATTATTCTAAGTAGAGTTTGACTTTCTATTCAGACAAAGATGTGGTCTTTTCCCCTTCAATAAGCACTTAATACATTAATCCTGCTCAAAAGATGCCTCCTTCACTTGTAATAACTTCACATCAGAATGTAACATCTCCATTCATTATGCACTAGTGTAGCCCACTCTGCTAGAACATACACTCCATAGGGTTTCAACAGTGTGTACTTGTGCTCATTGCTGAGGGGTCGTCTGTGGCCATGCCACGCATGCCACTAGCCAGGCTGTGTTGGTGGCTGTAGAGCAGCAGTGTGCCCTGACACAACACATGTCCTGTCCTCTCCTAATCCCAGAGGCAACACACACACACACACACAGTGAGTCAGTGAGACACAATCTGCAGGAACAGCTGTATTCATCCAGCTCCTCGTGTTGTACTGCATGTTGTTCAAGGCCATGCATCAGCATTGGCTCCTGAGAGGGCCAAAGGTATCATGAGCTTAGGCCTATCGTTTGTCCTGGTCTATGTTGTTTACATCAGATCAGTGAAACCGCTCGGCGCTCATCTGTGTGTGTGTGTGTGTGTGTGTGTGTGTGTGGTTCCCTCTCCAGATTGAAGCAGATCTGGGCTACCCTGGTGGAAAGGCCCGCATCATCCACAAAGAGTCTGATATCGTCACAGCTTTTGCCATCAATAAGGTACAGCTGCTTGGAACAAATCTCACCACGTAACTACATCTTAACCAGCAAAGGCCTTTATCTTCTGTGTCCTCACAAAAGCATTTGTCCCATGGATGAGTCCCTATTAAATGGATCAGTTAAGAAAGCATGTTTAGTTCTTTGGCCTCATGACATTCGAGTCAGTAGATGCCTCACTGTGATGGGATTTATCTGAAGACAAATAAAGAGAATGGGAATATTGAGCTACGATCGCTTAATGCAATGGCTTCTATAAAACAAGGGCTACACGTTGAGGTCTGTTAAACTTTATTTCATTCTCTCTCTCCAGCCTGGCTAATCTTAAAACCATTTATCTTTCTTCTGCGCTTCCTCTTTCTGTCCCCTGCCCTGTCTGGCTGTTAGGCCAATTGTAATTGTTTAGTCATGGCGTCCACCCATGACATTCAGGAGCTGGACGTGTCATCCATCTTGGCCACGCAGATCCTGACGTGGATCGATGAGGATGTTGAGCCTGAAGCCAAAGGGTAAATCAACACGGGCAGGCTAGCGCTGCCTCTGTTTTCTAGGTGTTGCCACAGCTGCCACAATCTGCATATCACTTGTACTGTGTGTGTGTGTGTGTGTGTGTGGGGGGGTGGGTGGGTGGGGGGGGTATTCATGTGACTGCGCAAATGCACACAGAGCAAGGAACTAACCTGCTGCCCTGCAAACCTTAGTGTCTCTCTCAGTAGATCGTATTGGATCATATGCAAACATTTCACTCACTTATCTTATTATTAAAATGACCCTTTCTCTAACTAATGTACCTTTGACAGGTTTGCTAACAAATATATTCTGCCCCATCCTGTGTCAGTAGGGATGATTTCCTGGTGGTCCAAGCGCGAGACGACTTTGGGACCCTCCATGGGACAACGCCCTACACCCACAGTAGCCTCGGCACGCCCATCAACATGCCCTGGCTAGGAAGCCTGCAGACGGGCAGGGGAGCATCCATGGTGAGCCTCTCTCTCTCTCCGTTTACTCCAGCGTATCTGAAACCACAGATCTGTCCCTTAATGTTTCCTAACTGCTTTTACCGTGACCTTTACCAAGCTTCTTTAGGACAATTCCTGTTTCCTTCCACTGCTTCACAACCCTGTTGCTTGGATAAGCCAACCTGGAGTCTTTACTGCCTCATTGGGATTAATTTAATATTGTCTGGTGCTATTGAATCAACTGAAGTCCACACACAAGCGATTTTTACTCTCGAAGCAACAAAAAGTTTTTAATAAATAATTCATGTCTGTCTGGGCTCGGTTTGCCACTGCACTGAGTTTCTAACATCAGCTGCCTTCATTGATATGTTGGTACTTGTGGGACTGAACCTTAGTTTACTTTTGTATTTTTACCTGGGCAAGACTTTTTGAGCCTTTTTGAGTCTACGGGTGACACAGCTTAAAGAACAGGAGAGCTTCAGCAATAGGCCTGATTTAGTTCTGATAATGGCAATAACCTTTTATTGTGAATCATGTCTGTAAATCCATCTTTGTCATTTCCCTTAATGAGCAAACCGGCTGGCAAGTGCTGCCCTCTGCATTGTAATTATTTGGTTAATTTCAGAGCTCGAGCCTCAGTGAGTGCAGCTAAATACAATTATAAATGAAACGCTTGCTAAATGTTATTGCTAAGGTCCCCTTTTCTGGATGGTTTAAACAAGTAGCAGTAACACAAGATGGACTTTTATATATACAGTATATACATATAATGTATACTGTTGAAAGCATATTGTGGGTGGAATATATCCCTCATATCTGTGACTGAAATGAAGCTGCACAATCAGAGCTGAAGGATAGTTTTAAAACTGAGTAGATATACTGTATTCTAAAGTAGCTGTACTTAGCTGAACTGTTCTCCAACCCATTCTTCCTCCAGTTGATCAAGAGAAATATCACCAATGTGAGAAGAATGACCTCCCATCCCACGCTGCCTTACTGTGAGTGGCTGTGTGTTGACTTGCAATGTAGATGTTTAACTGCGGACTAAGGAAAGAAGTTGGTACACAAAAATGCTTTACAAGAAGCTGGCTAGAGAAATGCAATGTACCTTTCAGAAAGCGTCACCTGAAAATGTTTTGTTCTGTAAATGGATAACAAATAATTAATTTTTTTGTCTTTTAGTCTGAGGTGTGTAGATGAATTAGGAATAAACTGAGAAATGTGTCAGCCCCAACCACTATGTTTCTCTGGCAGGCATGCCATGCGGGAACTCATTGGTGAGGTGTTCCAAAAGAGTCATCCTTAGCAGATCCTCACTCTGTGCTCTGAAGTTAGTTGCCTCTATTCATTATAGAGGAGCTAGGCAATCCCCAGATAGATAGAATGCTGTGTCGGTACCAGGTGGCCCTCACTGGGACAACGGCTGTGTACTGTGTGAACCCGTGTTGTGTCGTTTGTCAGACTTGACAGGAGCCCAGGACGGCAGCGTGAGGATGTTTGAGTGGGGTCACTCCCAGCAGATCATCTGCTTCAGAGGTCCTGGGAACTCCAGAGTCACCAGGATCCGCTTCAACCACCAGGGAAACAAAGTAGGTTACACACACACACACACACGAGCACAAACACTCTTCAGTGTGGAATAAAATATGGCAACGCAGGAAAATACTGTTGAGTTGGTGGCCTGGAACACATGCATGTGGGACTGTTATCGTCTGTGTTAGTTTCAGTGGAGAGCTGTTCCACAAGGTCCCAATGCTTCTTCAGAGGGCCTGCACTGTCAGGGGTGGGAGCATTTAAAAAGCTTTTCTACCAACATACAGATGTCATACGTTTGCATTTCATGCATTTTCATGCTTCTCTCCAGAAGGGAGAGAAGCCTTAGGCTACCAGTTCTCCCAGGTGGCACTTCTCCTGTACTAGTAATGGCTTATTAGTCTGTCTTATATAGATATAGATGGGTAGGCAGAAAAAGAGGGCATGGGGAACATCCCATTTAAGGTATGTACGCGCTGCTCTGACTTTGAGGCTGTGCGTTTGTTTGGCAAGAGGAGCACAGCACCGTGTGTGAGTGGTAATAAGTTCCCTCGTCTCAGCACGGGTCGAAAGCTGCTTTATCATTGTCATAGTGAACCCAGTGCGTGTAAGATAACTGACTTGACTCTGGCTTGTGTGCAGTTTGGTGTGGTCGATGCTGATGGAGGGTTGAGTCTCTGGCAGACCAACACTAGTGGAAGTGCTCCCAAACCCTACCTGGTAAGTCCTTTGCTTTGTCTCTCCTAATCTCGCCGTTTCAGTCCCTCCCCTGTCCAGCTGGGCCTCATTATTCTTCATCTTATGTATATGGTTGCATTTATCTCTTCATAATAATCCTCACCATAATCCATTGGATTTAGAGTGCCACCCAAAGACACTGTACATTCAAATGGCCAACGTTTCTCCTGTCTTTGCACCAGACGTTGCAGTGCCACAACAAGACTGCTAATGACTTCGTCTTCGTGGGCTCCTCCTCCCTCATTGCCACTGCAGGCCTGTCAACAGACAACAGGTACACGCGTCCCTTTTTGTCACAGTCTCTAAGTAGTGAAATCCATGTCAAGGCCAAGTAGTTAACCCTTCACCCTCTCTCCATTTGATTCCTGGGTACTAATGTGCTGGTGTTGTTCTCCACAGGAATGTGTGTTTGTGGGATACCCTGGTGACCCCTATGAACAGCCTGGTGCACGGTGAGAGCAACAGGACGTAGCTTGAGGCTCCACGAACGCTGGTGTTAATCAGCTGGAGCGTTGATAATGTCTTCGTTTGCCTCTGTCCCCTTTCATAACCTTGTTTCCTCCCTTTACTACTTCTTTTACCCTCCCGTTCTCTGTACCTCTCCACTGCCCCCCCCCCAGCCTTCTGCTGCCATGAGTCTGGTGCCACGGTGCTGTGCCTGGCCCCCAGGCAGCAGCTGCTGATCACAGGCGGTAGGAAGGGCTGGATCAGCGTCCTGGAGCTGCCTCACAGGCACCAGCGCCAGAGCTTCCAGGCCCACGACTCTCCGGTCAAAGCCCTGGCCGTGGATCCCACTGAGGGCTGCTTTATCAGTGGCTCTGCCGAGGGCAGCATTAAGGTGCGTCCGCTGGTCCCCGGCATCTGTTGGTTTTGGGCTCTATTTATTCCCAGTTTTCCCTTACCAGATGCACAGAACAGCATGCTTAATGAGACGGATCACTTGTTAAGATTTGTGGGGATGCATTTTTACTATGGCTGCATTTAAAAAAGTGCACACTTGGTCATATCATCTATATTTTATAACCACCAGGTGTATTGATGAAATTATACTGTGAATATATTAAGCATAGTTCAAGTCTTTCAAAGATAAGAGTTATCTCTCATAATAAAAAAGCGATTCAGCTGAGCAAGCATTGTGTTTCTCATGCGCCCTCGTGCTCAGCATTCCTCCCAGTACAGCCAGTGTGTACTGGTCACTGAGCTGGAGGGAGACGGGGGCACCTTGACATTAATGAAGTGGTGTGAGAGTGCCCTGTCTGACTAACCTCTAACCTGCCATCCTGCCTCCCCCTCCCCTTCCCCAGGTGTGGAGCGTGGCCACCCAGGCTCTGCTTCACACCTTCCCAAGCGAGCACGCTCGCCAGTCGCTGTTCAGGAACCTGGGCACCGGCGTCATGCAGATCGAGGTGGGACCAGCCAATCATCTGTTCTCCTGCGGCGCCGACGGGACCATGAAGATGAGGATCCTCCCGGACCGTTACAGTGTTGTCGGCAACAACAGTCACCACAGCAGCCTCAAGAACGACGTCAAGTTCATCATATAGAACATAATGCTGATGAATTAGGGTCAGAGACCATCTGTTCAAATACTGAAGTGCTCTGCATGATATCACAGAGCTGCCAGAGGTGTAATTGCTTAATGAGCCCTTTTGGAGCACTGCTTGACAGAGAGCGATCATATGTTGGGGCAATGATGTTCTATGACCATTATAGCCACTGTATCATCCACCATATCTGCAGAACAACCTCTAATTGGGTAGAGGTTTGTCTGGACCCTAGGGCTGGGTACAGGGTATGGACCAAGGCCATGTTCTCTGTGAACACAGATGACAGATGGACTCAAAGAACAGCCACCAATCCAGTCGGGGATCTGTCCTAACACAACAACCCCCCCCCCCCACCCTCACCCTTCCCCTGCCCCAACATTTTCTGAGCACGGGCTGCAGAAATGAGAAGAGGAACAAGAGAACGAGACCACAGCGTTATCGCACAGTATCACCACATTGTAGTAGAGTGGACAATCTTAGTGTTTTTTCCTTGGAGGATGCAATTCTCTGGAAGTGCTGTGATTATGTACCATACAGATTTAAGTATTTGATGTAATGTATAAAGTATTGGTACTATAGACTGAGACCTGTATCCAGTCTGTCATACAGGGTGCTGGGTGTTCCTACAGGGGATTAGAACAATGCAATAAGGCCAGTTGACCTAGTACAACAAATTAGATCCAATCACAAGGCTCCCTAGTGTGCATAATTAATTTGACTGTGTTGTGTGCAGGTGTTTCTATCTGCATTTTAGGAGAAATAGGTGTTCAGTTTTATATCATATTTTCATTTTAGGCACATTTTAGCTGCTCTCGCTTGGAGCGTCTTGCAAGGAACAGAAGAAACAGAGCCTTGTTTTTTTTTTTTATACAGATGAAGTAATTTTGGTAATCAGTTAAGGTATGATTTCCTCATGATTTACAGCTTGAATCGTCATTCGGGTGGGATTCTGCACTTTAACTTAACTCACTGGAGCTGGCTGAATGCGCCCTTTCTCAGTCTATTTGCACATATTAATCAGTGTCAAGCGTAGTGTGGTTTCACAAGGCTAGTTTAGCGCACAAAATATGTAGACTATGATGTTTTTATGGTCTTGGTATTAAGTGTCCTTAATCTCTGAATACCATACTGGCACAGTACCAGTTTCGGTGAGGATAATGGGTGATATTAAGGTGCACAAAGTAGCTTTAATTTAAGACGAGGCTTTAATTATGACACCATGCAGAATACATTTTTCCATAAATAAGAGTTAGCCTAAATGAAACTTTGTGGGGGGTCATTTTAATTGCGATTATGATTTGGTGAAAGGATGTTATATTCCAACAATGTTGCACTTCCCTTCCTCATCCCCAAACTAGTTTCAATTAGACCATGATGGAGAACTGCCTTTATTTGTGCTTTGTTAACTCTAGTTGTGAATATTAGACAATGCAGTATATAGATAAGATAAGCTAGGTCCAGATCCCTCTTGGTATGTATATAAGTATAATTTAAAAAATATATATATATATATTCGGTCTTCCGTATAATAAAGGGTTTTAAGTGTAGTCTACCATCTTGTCTGAAGTGATATTTTAATTCCATTAGGCTAACCACTCATCATTATTGTTGTGCTGCTACTGGAACATAAATCTACATTTGCTTTAATAGAGAAACTATTGTGAAGTTGTATAGCTAATCAGGGTAGAGCATAATGTATGCCTGTATATACATACTAGGTCCATGATTTAAGACACATAATGGATGACTAGCAATATCTGTTTATCTCATGACAAATTCTGCTCAATGAAGGCAAATCTATACACACAGAAGTGTTTATATCTAGGAATATAGTAATTTGGGTCTTAAGGCAAATGCATTTCTTTCATGTCATTTCCCTTCTCATTGATTGAAGCACAATGGGATTTTCCCACATAGCAAACTCAAAGTGAAGAATAAACCTGTTATCAAAGCTTATTTTTAGTTAATGACTCATACAACTAAGGGCTACGTCAATGTGCCAGAGTATAGAGGAATATCATGAAATTACATGAAAATGTAATTCATCAAACTTGTATTTTCTTTCTAGTCTGGCTTTAATGATTTTTCTGGCCCTTCATTCTCACAAATGTGAATTTGAACCGATTTTATAATGAAGATGCGCACTTTGTATTGTATTATATACATAAAATGTAAGGCAGTAATAAAAGCCTCCATGTAATTTGGCAGCATGTTTTCTTTATGTAATAAGAAAAGGTAGGAAATAGGAAAGAAGATGCAGGCAGAATTAGTTTCTATTCCTCTTTATGGCCTTGGTTTTTTAAAGATTGAGACATTCACCACAGGTAATACCGCACCTCAAAATTCAATTGTTTATACATTTCAGACCAAACTTGATATGGTACATTCATGTATTTATTTAATGACTAGAGAAATGTAATGTTTAATTAGTTAGTAACGCCCCCCCCCCCCCCGGACAGACTTATGAATTCAATTAAATTTTATCAAAACTGCAGTAATATCTATTCTGTTGAAATCGCAATACATTTATTGCGTAATAAACTGTACATTACTAGTATACACTGAATCACAATCATTAGGTATAAAAATAAACAACACATTCCGTCTCCATGATTACCAAGGTTATTATATTGTCTTTACGGCCTACTGTAAGTCTGCATTATGAATTACCAGCCAGGCACAGCGACACTTGAACGGAATTGACTTCAAAGCTTACATAAGGTGGAATGGAAGTCCAGTTAATTAACATTACTTTCAACTAACATCTGTCAGAATAATCTGATATGTCTGTTAGCTAGTTTTGCGTCACAAGTGCAAACCATAAATAAATGCAACATGTGGGCAGGAAGGCCCACATGAGACAAGGACATAAGGACTGAATTTTAATCAAAAGACTAGTTACTGGCAAACCCATTATTAATACAATTTAATAATAAAATAAATGTAGCATCTTTGTTGATTTAATTACAATGCTGATTCACCAGAGAGAATCACTACATTACAATTATGTTGTACCATTTAAAACATATTTCTGCAGACAAACCGATTAAGGTCTGGAGACTGAATAATGAATGCCATTTCAGACTTGTGATAATCTGCTCTCCAATTGATTTAGCTAGTTAGTGGTGGTGACATCCAGTAGGCTGGCCAGTGAGCTCACAGCTTGGCGTAATCTTTGAGGATGACCTCGAGTTTCTGACTCATCATGATGTTCCCTCTAACCTTCAGCTTGCCAGCGAAGAATGCCTAGCAGGAAAATGAAAACACTGTTTAGAGAAATTTTCACCAGCAAGCTAGCTACAATTCAGTTTGAATTAGAACTAACGGTCAAATAAGTAAACATAATGCCCAAGGCATTTTTGCTCTCATTTCAACCCGGCTGTATTGGGAATAGAATATACAGTATCTGAACCTTACTACTTGGGCAGCAAAACAAAGAAAAAAATTCAAATTCCAAAGGTGAATAGCTGGTCATGGTTACTTCAGTGAATGTCCAGTGTCATTGTTTAAAATAAGGCATGACAGAGGTTTATGAGTAGAATTTCTTTTGGTCATCTTGCTCCCATTTTAAGAAATACTTTCCTAAAAGAGGAAAGGAGACTAAAAGGGAAACCCTGCTTGGGTGGGGTGTCTTCACCATCACAGATTTATAATGCTCTTTGGAGAGTGCATGCAATGGCCTCAGATCAAAACCAAGAACTTGGGGAATTCTGTGCCCTGTGACGCCGGCTTGGTGTGACAGACATAACAAGTAGCAGCAACTGATTATGAGAGCGGCAGGCTTTCTGGCTAAGGTTTGAGACACGATTACCTTCCATTTTTATCTGACAGGACAAGAAAGAAGAGAAATCCATTGTGTGAAGAGATCTTTATTTTTCCTCTAATTAATGTAGTAGGGCACTATGTGATTTTGACTCTAGACTTTTCAAATAGTTTTCACTATTTTCAAGGCTGTCTTTGCTACTGCTTGGATACTCCCTTTGAAAACTTTCCCAGCAACCTTTACTCAGAGACACTGTGGTATGCTCCAAGACTATGTCTCTTACATATTTAACCTTGCCTAAATGAACAGATTCACAATGCAAAAAAAAAAAGTGATGTGAGCTGGGTTATTGTGATCATTAAAGGTTTATTGATTGTGACTGGGGATTTGACTGCTTGTTAGTTACCTTCTGAGGATTGAGTTTTCCTTGGACCACTTCAATAAAGTCTTTATCTGACACAGTGAAGGTCACATCTGCCTTTCCGCTGTAAGGGCCTCTATGCAAGGCACCAGAGCCGCTCTTCAGATCAATGGCTAGTGAAGACAAGTGACAGAAAAATAAAAGATGGAATTAAAAACAGCCTTTCAAGCTTTTGTTTCGTACTGCAGTGACAGTATTATAAGCAACAAATCACCTATTACAGCCCCATTTGGGAGAGATGTTGCCATTTCATCTGCAAGTGTGTTCGAATTTATACAAATGTCTTTTCTAAAGAAAGCATTGTGCCCGCTAGACTTACTCCAGAGAGCAACAGTCTTGCCATCTTCTGTGATCTCCCAGCTAAATATGGCATTGACCTTCTTGACCAGCTCTGACCCCAAGTCTTTAATACGACGACCAATCTCTGCAAACACCAGTTCACTCTGAAGGCCCCCTCCCTACATAGAGGCAGGGATATGTTACGATGGGTTAGAACCATTACTGATGGAGAGATAGCAATAAGGAAGGAAAACATGAAAGGAGAGTTAAGGGAGGATGTATACTTGATCATGGTTTTGTGGCGAGGTCTCTGGTGCTCCATGCAGATCCACATAGGCCCCGGACAGCACCAACGCATCCGTCTCCTTCACCTGGATGATTGAGCAGATACATCATAAAGCATAGCTTATCTTTAACATAGCAGGCCAATGTAGCACACACTGACTAGCGAGCATGTTGTTATACGCATTATGAAGCCCTCCCTCAATCAGACTTATCACCATTCCCAACCAATAGGTCTTTATGACTAGAACAATGTAGAGCAGTTATCTGGACATACTTTGCACTGGATGTGAACCCTGTCGCCTTCCTTCCACATCTCTGTCTGTAGGGACTGTCCTGGAAGCACAGGCTTCACAAAGCGAACCTGGGGAAGAGACACAGAGGATTAAGAGTGGCTCATGGTGTAATTCCATTATTTTACTGTATAAATTAACTGAATAACTGTAGCGTCAATGACTGCTTAAATAAAAAAAATTGGTATATTCATTTCCTTTCTAAATTCTACATGCGTATACCAGAACAAATCCAGCATTTAGGGTTTTAAAGCTATAGCTATATCGTTTTAATCAATCTATAGCTATATAGTTTTTAAATCAGTTTTCTCTCTCTTAGGACCATCTGCTATTGGTAGGTGGTCCTGAACCATGGTATCCCACGCCAGTTCCTCTGTTGTCAATCTGGACCGAGGCGTAGCTCCTACGTGCCTATGCAATATTCAGCAGTCAGTCCATCTGCCTGACTACTTGCCATTTACTGAATTCAAACAGCAGTTGTCTCGAGGCAAACCGGCGAACAAGCCGTAAGGGGGCTAGGAGGCACGCAGCCATCTCTAGTGAACTGTAGTGGTAATCAAATTGGTTAGAGCATGTTTCATTCCCAGATAACACTGTAGTGTAATGTATAGTTTTGGCGTCTGGGCTAATTTCTCAACACGTCCAGTATGGCGGCATATCAAAAATACATTGGGAAAATGCACGTTCAGGTCTGCAGAGACTGCACCTACTGGATAACGAGCCTGGTATAAACTACAATCTGAAACTGCACACGTAATATTTTTTCCACCACTGTATGGTGTAAAACCAGCTTAATGATTCTAAATCTTACCTTGATAGCCTTAAATCTGGCAGGGTCATTGTTGGCAAACTGCTTCAGAACGTGTCTGGCAGCAAAGCCAAATGAACAAAGGCCGTGCAGGATGGGAGTCTTAAAACCTGAGTATCAGAATAAAAACAATATCTCGTTATCTTAGTCGAAGGAGCCTTTTAATAATTGCCCTGTGGCATTTATTCTGCTTAAGACAACATGTGAAAGTACGTAATTCTGGCCACAAGGGACAGGGCAGAGTTTACTTATCTCTAACATGTACTGCATTGGATTTGTGCACTTAAGTGCGTGCGATTGCATGCCCACCAAGTCCATTGTTTAATCACGTGTGCTCATTTATGGAAATACCCTGCCCAAACAGGACATTTTAAAATAGTTATTAAATATAATGATACCGCTTTAAGCTAGTGGTGCTAATATGCGTTTCTCACCTCCCATGGCAGCAAAGCTGGGGTCTATATGAAGAGGGTTCCAGTCCCCACTTAGACGATACAAAGCCGCCTGTAACCACAGAAGAAATAAACATTGCTCAGCTCTATATCTAATTTATAACCCCCTGAAGTTTACAAACACAGTTTTGGGATAGAATGAAATTATAATGAAGGCCATAAAGGAGATATCGAAAATAACTGTCTTTGAAGTAATACAGTTCATTTAAATGACTTAAGGGATTTTATTAGAATTTTAATAGTATCATACAGTAACGCATCTTTCTTTGAGAAACATTTTAATTTAACCATCTCTGCAATGGGCTGCTCTGGAGAACATCTGTTTGTTTGTTTTTTACTTACTAAAAGTTTCATTCAAAAGTAAAACTAATTCAAATTCCATCTACAAGTTACCCATTTATCTGATTCATTACACACTCCCACACACACTCACTTGGTCTATGGTGGTAGAATCGACAACCACAGCATCTGGTGTCCTATTGGGGGGAGGAACCAGGGCCTGAAGGGGCAAAAAACATTCAAGTCCAACCACTATCTGTGTTTTATTCAAGTCAAATGTGGAGGTTACTTAACATAACCCCGGTTCTCTGAAAACAGAGGGAGATGCTGAGCAAAGCTTGAAAGAGATCTAGAATGAGTACCCTGGCTTTCTCTGAGGCTCTCTTCCCACCAAAGCCCCCAGCTCCGACGACAAACACAGAAAACTGGTTGTAGCACACCAGCTCCTTGCCATTGTAGGTGTTCACTGTCAACAAGCAAATAAAAAGATGGTAATTTACCAAAGCACACTAAAGTAAGCTGACACAGTGCCAAGAGTGCCCTAAACAAGCCATAGATTAGACATTTAGTTACATTTATGAACCTCATCATGGGAATTCGATTTAAACATAGCAAACAATAATGACACCCCCCATACATAATGGATTATATATGCTTTTATTTTATGGCAAAATAAAGCATCCTTTTAAACGATGGCTATGAAAAGACAATTAATAGCTGTCACAAAGAATCAACCACAGGGCCCTCTGTACTTACTGGTTGACTGATTTCATTAAATCATTTCGAAATATAAATGTGCATAAAGATAAACAACGCTGCTTCTGTTGGACAATATTAGAAGGACTTCCTGCATCACCCAGAAATATCTTGGCTCTCAAATTAGGAGCATAATTGAGAGTGACTGGTTTAGCGTATAACAGGAAATTATATTAAATTCCCCTTGGTGGAAACTCTGGGAATTAAAGGTCCCCTGTTATTTGTTTAAAGTCTGTTTAATTATAGATCAGAGTGGATTCCTAATATCGTCCATCTCTGGAAATGTCAGGCCGAAATATTAACTATTCTCCGTCTTCTCCTTCAATGCCTGCAGAGGCACAATGTGAATTACTGTTTATTAATTCAGCCTTTCTAGTGAGGAACTTTCAAGAGAGCACACAGGGTAAATGATGACAAAAATGAATGACTGTGGTATAAATATACTACACCTAATGACTCCAAAACTCACCATCTAACAGGATGACAGCTCCAGATCCTTTGTCCAGTACATCTGCTATGGTGGCTTGGGAGGTCAGCCTGCCTGGAAGAGAATTTAACCCATTCACCATTTACTATGACCTTTTGGTCTTACAAGTAACAGATACTTAGGGCCCTAGTTTCCCGATCAAGGTGCAAGTCGATGTAAGGTTTGGCCAATACTTTTTTGCTAATTTCGGGACATAAGATGGTGGCGGTAATCAGAATGAATAAATCATCAGTATGAGTGGTGGGGGCTGCAATTACCAATCAAATCAGCTCCTCTAATTCTTTAAAAGCAGTGCGTTCTCCGTCACGGCGAACTGCTAATTGCGTAATAGACGGCAAAAGTCCAGAACGGAAGAAACACTCTCCCGGGAGGACACTGTCAGAACTGAGGTTCTTTGGGGCTTTTCCATTGGCACTTTTGACCATGCCAAGTCAAACCGCACCGTGTTGATTTGCGGCACAAGCGATGTCATGGCGTGCCGGGAAATTAGCACCCAGGCGAGAGAAAAACAAAATTGTCATTACGTCTGCATTGGCGGTACCACCGGCTGCGCGCCGTCCATAACCTAGAGCCCTTAGTGTTAGAGCTACAACTAGGCCATTGCTTCTTCAGTATGGGCGTGCTGACTTAATAATTTGATTATTATGCGGTATAAAATTCACAGTGGCTTTAGAAGTAAACCAGTCCAAAATAAACATGCCAATGCTAAGTCGTTATGAACATGGCCCCTGGACAAAGCTTGACTATGGAAATATACATTTTGGATTATCCATGGAACTAAAAATTGACGAAATTAAGGCTGAGAGTAGAACACTCTCTGCTGTTCTACTGCTGCAGTGCACATTTTTCTGTACATATTGAAAAGTCAGTAGGAACTTGCACATATCTTACTGTAATAGAATTAAGAAAATACCTGATGTCGGTAGAGGTTTATAAAGCTCCAGATACTGCTCCCCGTGCAAAACCTGGTATTAAACATAGACAAAGATGTGGGAGAAACAATCAAAACCTCTTAACGGACGCATTTATTGTTCCGAATTTATGTTTAGGGAATTAAATACAAGACTCAAACACAGAAACACACAGGTACCATAACAATATACACGGATAACCTATACAAAACTCATGCTTCAGACTGGAGTGTAATGGTTTAGTGGCAGTGTGTGTACCTGTGTAAAATCTATGTTGAGGCCAGGCACAGAGGCCAGGCCTCCGTCCATCATGGATGCCTGGGAAGGAATGACCCCAAAGGTGGGAAGGCAGCTGAAGTCTTGGTGGCCTTCATACAGGAACCTGTATCAAAACATTAACTCTATGAGTCCAATAAGGACAGGTGAGTGTTTATAGTGTTTTGAAAAGAAGAAAAAAAAACATTCAAAAGAAAACTTAAGTACTTTATATGGTGGTCTTTGATTCCAAAGAAACAACACCGTTACATTAGATGACAGGAGGCAGACCTAATGTGCCTATCTGGCCATTGGCGTCCTCGCTCACACATACAAACCTGAGATGGTCTGGCTCCTTGGTGGACATGCCCACCCCCAAAGCATACAGAATGCACTGGATGTGGGAGAAACTGAAGGTGGTCTCTGGAAGTTTCTGTCCCACTGCCTCCACCTAGAATATAAAAAGGACAGGACAGAGAAGGAGAGAGAGTCAAAATGTTTCAGATGCACTGTTAAAGATGTACATTTTAGATTAATTTATGGACAGATTAAGACAATAGAAAACAAACAAAACTAAATTAGCATAAAATAAATACGGTCCTAGAAATGGAAGCACACAGTAAATTACCCTATTATAGCACAATAGAATAACTACAGTTTTCTGGCCTTTCATTTAGCTTGACATTATCACAAGCAACAAAAGCATCTGCATATGACAAAGAAGCAATCACACAGACACAGCTCCAAGATTCTCCTGTACATAATAACACAGATGTTTGGCATGATAAAGTAGTACACTGCTGAAAAGAAGCAACATAGCATGTATGCATCTACTGTAAACTGTATACAGGCATAAACAAACACTTACTTACAGTTTGTCGCTGGGGACACTGGTTACATGGCAACTTTACTAAAGTCCAAACAGCACCACACGCTTGCACACAGGGTGGGCAGTATGGGCAAAACCGGTATATGACCATTTACATCATGGTAACCATTTACTATACACTCACCTAAAGGATTATTAGGAACACCATACTAATACTGTGTTTGACCCCCTTTCGCCTTCAGAACTG
>JAOEHI010000024.1:1129183-1146242 GCA_025447815.1 Percopsis transmontana
TATATATATAGTGTGTTTATGGTATATTTACATCCTATGAATGACCTCTTTTTGACGGTCATGGGTCAAAGGGTTTGAGAACCACTGGTCTAAACTAGATCCTCCTGCCCTGCCGGCTGTCACTCCACCTCCTGATTGTTATCTCAATGCTAAATCCCGCCTCTCCACTTGTCGCCCTCTCTCCAGCACCTGCGTCTGTCCCTGACAGATTGGGGTCAGTGCCGGGTGCAGCACCTGCGCTTCCCCTCTGTGATGGACATGCTCAGTCATTTCCGCCTGTCCCCCATCCCGCTGGAGTGCGGCGCAGCGTGCGACGTCACCCTGTCCAGCTTCGTGGTGGCAGGCTCCAGCCCCTCGCCCCAAGGTACGGCCCTCCCATAGAACACCCACTAGCAGGTCTGCCAGGCTGCACAGTCAGAGCTAGCGCCCGCTAGTAGCATCTTAAGTAACATTCTAGAGCAATAAAGTCATTGTGCTTCATTGTTACGTTGTTGCAGCATTGTCTTGTTTGTGTCTGGTGTGTGTGCACGCACGCGCGTCTCTGCAGCTCAGCAGAATGTCTAAGTGTCCTGTGTGTTGGGCTGTCCTCAGGGCAGCTCTCTGGCATCTTTCTGGTTCCATTCTCCCTGCATCGGTGGAGCTCCGAGCCCAACTTGGCCCAATGCAGCCTGGCCAGCTGCTCCAGCCTGCTCCCCTGCTCGTCCTCCTCCTCGCCAGCCACCACCACCGCCACCGCCACCGCCGCCAACTCCACCTCTTCCAGTCCAGGCCCCGTCTCCCACCCGGGCCCCCGACTGCCGCCCCGCTTCGCCCCGGAGCCCCCTGCCGCGGCTCCTCTGCGTCGGAGCGAGTCCATCGGGAGGAGGCCCCTCTTCCGCCATCCCAACCCCCACCCGCCCCTCTTCCCGCAGCGCGACTCAGACTATGAACTGGAGCCCGAGCGGGGCCGCAAACGGGCCAAAGACAACCAGTACATCGTCCTCTGACATGCTGGGCCCGCAGAGAGCCTCCTCCAGCACACAACCGCATGCACGCAAATGTGGTCGCAAGCACCATGCAGACCTTGTGAGCAGATGAGCTTGGTGTTCACATAATGATAGCAAGCTCATTAACTTAGGCTTACAAGTTAAAGTCTGTATGACAGTTTGTATTCCCCCCCCCTCCCTCCCCCCGCCACGCGCGTGTCCACAATGAATGTATTTTTGGGAATTTTATAATAGTGTTTGGTAAATAAATAATGTTCTGTTTTTTTACGTTTTATGTTGTTGGGGTTCTGCATGGAAGAGAGACACATGCTTAGCTTTCCTCCAGTCTTGGGCTTCATGTGTTGACTTCTTTGACACTTGAACAAAGCCAGTGGTGGAAGAGAAACAGTGGAAAATAATTTAATGGAGTCAGTGCTCATTCCAACATTGGGCAGATATTTGTTTTTCCCAGTCCTCACTGAGGTAGGGCAAGGGAGGGCATCGCTACCCTACTCTTCTTTCTCACACCAGATGCTTAAGGCATCGCAATGTTGAAAATGCTACCTATTCTCTCTCAATAAAACACAAAACATAAATACACACGTTGTCAATCTCCTCGTAAAATGTACATATATCTAAAACGTACTTCCTCCTGCACATTTTTGTGTATTTAAAATGCACACTGTGCTTTTAGTGTACTTTTTAAACAATGTGTATTTTTTCTATACACAGATTATTTTGTAGAAAAATGGAAAAAAAAAATGTACGATTGTTTGGGTGAAGTCTTTTTGGAGAAGAGTGAAGGCACACTCCTCAATCTCTAGAACCCTAAGTATTCGCCACACAACAGTGCACGTGTGAGAGGGGTTCTCCTCTCGTAAGTTTTGAAGAAAAAAAAAATACAAAAATGGGAGTGGGAGCTATTATTCTGGGTTCTGGGGGTGCTATAAAATGTCTGACAACTCCACACCTTAGCTTAAGCCTTTACATAGAACCATGTAAAAACCTTCCAGATCAGCAAGCCTCTAGCTAAGACAATAACATTTTTTTAAGCTAGTTGGAAATGAATGAAAATACAGACCCATGGCACCAGGAGTTACTCCCAGACACTCAAATGCATTAATTTACGAAACAAGTAGGGATGGGGCAAATTCTGCGCCTAAAGTCCTAGTACTAATTTAGAGACCAAGGCTTGAAATCTTGTGATACCATTATGATCTTGCAAACTTCAGTTTCACTCTGGTAATGTGTCTGGATTCACTCAGTAGAAAACAGTTTGTGGTATAGGCGGTGCCAGTAGGTGTCAATCAAAGTTATTAGCTGGCAATTGATCCACCTCCAACCAATCAAAATAAAAAGGATAGGGATTTTTGCTGTTGTCATCAGCTAACCTACTTAGTTGGACACTGATTTTCTGGCCTACAAATTATTTTCTATTGCGTGTATCTAGATTGAATAGTAGAGTGAAACTGACTGGTGCTTGTGAGATCCGGATGGTGCCACAAAGCTTGAATGGCTGGAAAGTTAAATCCGGGATGGAAATGTTTTCACCTTTCCATTTGTTGGTCATTAGGGTCTTTGAAGGGTTCTTGAGAGTTTAACAGAAGGTAATATAATGCCGCGCATACGTGACACACACAAGATCTTTTAGAGAGGCAGGTTACAAACATGAACTTTTGAAATTTTACTGGATGATTTATGCACATTTATGAGGGGTTTACAAGTGGGTCGGCTGGTTGTAGATGTGCCTTCTACATGACATTATGACCACTCACTGATTTGATGTGCCTTGTGGTGCCAAATGTGTTACGGTACCAAAAAATAGTATAGAACTACTAATGTAGTGTTCCTCAGTTGGCCGAAAACGGCATTTTTTTTCTTCTAAATTGATACTCCATTTCTTTTGGAATAGCTAGACCACAGGGAGGAAACAAAAATGCCCTTACCACTTTTTTTGTCCTTAGAAACCATATTTGCACCAAATGATTGTGTCCTGACTCATTTGGGGTCCAGTTTTGTTTGAAAACAAATTAAGATGCTTTAATTGTTTAGCACTAGTTCACTCAAAAGCATCTGAAAATGTTGGTGAGAGCCGTACCTTATTGTTTTTTTGCCATCTTTAGCTAGCAATGAAAATGTCTGGGGCATAATCATTTAATGACAATAAGTTCTTTACAAAAAGAAACATAAATTCACATAAAGCCAGTAAACTTTATAGTAACAGTAAGTTCATTAGTGGATTTAAAATTCTATATCTGTGTAACTTCAACCTCAGTTCTATTTCAGCAAGAAGGCGATAGTCTTGTGATGCTTTTGGGAATCAGGGCCCTCAGTATTTGTCTCCATTCTTGCTTAACACTACCTTAGCTGTTAATTATAATTATTCACTATAATTATATCACTATAAGCCTGTGCTGAATTTATTATATAATCTTGCCTTTCTGTCTCTCACCTTCTATCTCTCATTACTATTTTAGAATTTCCCGTTTTTAAAGGAATGCACAAAAGGTTCATTTTCTTTACCAGAATAAATTCACTGTGATTACTTCTCATAGTGTAATAATAATTCAGTCTATTCTACCAAAGGAATGTTTTACAATGGTTGTGTAGTCTGTGTCAAGATGTTAAGACCGACATCGTTCAGGTGTTTTTTTAAGGGGGAAAACTAACAAGGATAAGACAATTTTGGCAAAAGTACGGTTGTCCTTCCTTTCTTTATGTGTTTGTGTGTAACTAATTGCCAGCCATAGCCACCTCTTATTCTGCATTATTGCCTAAGGAAAGCAACGGTAACAACTACATTGACTTTGGAGCCCCCCTCTTTGCAAAGTAGTTAGAGAGAATGATGGTGTTTTTGCCAGAAAGCAGCTGTTGCTCTTCCCCTTTGAAAGATCAGGGTGTGACGTGGTGTATAATTTGTAGTGCAATATCTGAGTGAAGTCTAATGCTTTACATGCTTACGTATGGCACATTGAGAACAAGCATGCTTTCATATGGACAAATTTGTGCATGTCTTTGCGCTTCAAATGTTTAAGAAAGGAAAAAAAATAATACATAAACACCAACCATTTCTCCAGAACATTCCAGAGAAAAGCCAAGTGTACACAAGGGTGTATTTCAAGCACATAATTTTTGCACTGCAGAATTGCTCTCAATTTCTAGATGAAATTGCTCTATCCAGTGTCGAAGCCTGCTTGGCGACAATCTGGTTTTATTCAGAGAATATCCCCATGTACCTCAGGTGTTGACTGCCATTCTCACCCTGCTTTTCCAGTTCCCTGACCACACCTTCTGTCTTTTGTTTGCTTAAAATGTCCAGTTGATGAATGTAATATGTTGTCAATACTGTTCATTTTGTTTATTTAGCACTGTAAACATTCCAATACAATCTTTCCTTCCTAAGCAAATGATACCACAACAAAGCTTCTACATCTGTCCTAGTTTGTGTTCACACTCCAGTTATAAGCCTTCTAAATTATATAAATATATATCAACTGTATATTTGACATTTTGTAAAATAAAGCTAACCAAAAAAAAAAAAACTCAATTTGTGTCTGGAGCCTGATGAAACTCTAGCTGCCACATTTTCATTTTTACTGCTAATCTTGGCAATGCAGTCTTTAAGGATCAAAGTTACATTTCAACAAAACTGAAATGACAACACATTCATCCAGTTTTTAAAACTTTTTTATTGTTTTTAATTTTTTTTGCTCATTTTGTAAATTATTTATATTATCTACAAAGTAAAAGTTTGTTGTTTTTTTTTAACTTAAAAGTTACATAATGGTCAGGTGAGAATTGGGATTTGATCACCTCGGCCATCAGTTTCATAAATAACATTTCTCCTGTACTCTGGCTGCCAAAACGTGTGTTAATTCACAGGAAGCTTCTCATCATGATGTTTAGTTTGGTTAGAAACTTGTTGGGTAGTCTGGAAACAACGCAGCACATAGCAGCAGCAGCAATAGTTAAACAGTAAGATTAATACTGTCTGAAAGTTGGAAGAATTTTTTTTTTTCCCTTAAGAAGGTGCAGAAGACAAAATACATGTTCCAGTTGGTTTTTCTTCTTCACACTCGCTTATTGACTACTCTCACTCTCTTTCACTTCATAGTTGGCAAGCTGACTCGAGTTTCTATTAGGGACCCTGGTTGGATGTGTTTTATCTATGTGTGCAAGTATCTGTGTAATGTGTAAAGTGTGTCTGTGTGTGTGTGCGCTAGCAAACGGGAGAATTAAGGTCAGTCCTGTGTGTTAATGTTAGAAACACTAGCTCATTAAATTGTTTGCCAATGCATCAGTCTGTTACCATTATCTTATTGCCTGGACCGGGAGGGATGGAGGGAGAGAGGGAGGGGCATGGGATGGTGAGAAGGATGGAGGCAGAATGGAATGGAAGAATAAGCCCATGTGCAGCATCACATCTTGTGGATTAAGTATGAGAGGAGAAGGAGGGAAGGAGGGAGGGAGGGAAGGAGGGAGGGAGGGAAGGAGGGAGGCAGGGTGTCCGTCTCTTCATCGTTGCTAATGAAGGCTCTGGTTTTCAAACTCCAAGCAGAGTGGGTCCCTCAGCTCACCAGCGCCCCCCATAGCTACAGCTGCTGCTGATGGTGAGCTTGCACTGTAGGAGAGATGCACAGAATAAGGGCAGTAATGTTAGGCCGTCTGTGCACACCAAGAGGGAAGTAAAGGATGATCAATATTCACCATCAGGGTTTAGAAACGGTTCAAATGAATGAAAACAAAAGCCACAAACAAATGAAATTTTGGGATGACTGTAATTGAAAACAGGAACAAAAACAATTTCAGTTGTTCCAGATTGAACCAGTATTTAAATTTAAATAACGTTATTTATCCTTCCAATTAACTTTTCTTTAAATATTATTGCAGATACATTTTTAAAAGGAAATTCTATTCTGGAAGTGATTTACTGGTTGCCTGCCTGGTGTTCCCCAGACCGCTTGTAGGCTAATTAGTCTCACATCTCCCTGGCTCTTAATACAACTGCAAGGTGGTAAGATGCTATTTATATAATTTTACCTGTCCTGTACCTGTACCTAAAAGTTATAGTCTAACCCAGCAGACCAGTTTTCACAAAGCTGGAAAACGGTGCGTTCCATTTACACATGCACCCACACCAATCATATTGTTGTTTAATGACAGCTGTAATGCCAGCATGTTCACATAGTTTGCTTTGCATGAATATCAATTTTAGATTTTTTCCCCCACGTCTATTTGGAATGTGGATAGGGTTTCAAGGGAGGGGCTGTCAGGCTACATCCAGGTAAATGTTATGCATTACTTATTCAGCCTTATGCAAGCCTAATGCTTATTTATTTTATCGATATAGGCCATATTATCTGCAATTCATTTGAATTACTTTGAATTATGCATATATTCTACCATACCACACTCACAAGAATGGAGTAGGTAAACAAAGTTTAAAGCCTTAGTTAATCAGATTAGGGCTGTTGGGTTACCACAATATCGTTGCGAGGACAACCAACCCGCAAGAGATGAAAAGGGGTCCAGCGAAACACATTATCATAAAGTATAGACATATGTATTTTCATTATTTATTGCAAAAGGGCATGTTTTGGTTGAGGTTGAGTTTATTGGGTGGCCCCATTTGCTTCTATTATAACCTAAGGAGTCTCAACAGAACTCTATACTGAAGTGTCTGATTATATTTTGGTCACAAATGAGAGCCACAGTTGGAATATATGGGCAAAGTCACACACAGTAATGGAGGTGATACTGCAATGCTGAACCGCAACAGGCCGAAATCAGATTTGCACATCATTCATATTTAATGCATTCAGATATCCTTTGGAGTGTTTCAAGATGATTTTGTTAGACTATGTTGTTCCAGAATGTTTTCAGCTACACCTCGGAGCCACTGTGCTGCCTGGTACCTTGTGGGTGTGCCAGGTAGGAGAAGTGTGTGGTGGAGGATACGGGGATAGGGTTGAGGGCTGTCTGTTGCATGGAGGGCTGGGGGCCCCCGGGAGGACCCTGGGTCATTAGCATCATGGGGGGGTGGGTTGGTTGGCCATGGTGGGACTGCACAAGGCCAGATTGCATGTGAGCCTGAGAGAGACGGAGAGATTGCATGACAAGAGATTTTAGAAAAATACGACAGCGACCAAAAAAAAAAAGGAAAGGAAACTGCCACTAGGGGGCGACCTACCTGCTGCACGTGGGCCATGTGACTGGGGTTGTAGCCGTGCTGCACCTGCTGGGGGTGGATGTAGACGGTCTGCTGGGCAGAGGGGAAGGAGGCCTGAGGAGACTGGGGGTTGGGCCCCGGAGTCATGGAGGGGGGCGTAGGGGCAAGGGCCGAGTACATTTGCTGCTGGGGAGACTGGTTGGCCAGGTGGAGGGCCTGGGCTGCCGCCGCCGCCGCTGTGGAGCGCACACACACACACACACACACACACACAGTTTTTGGGGAAGGGGGGTGGTGGGGGGGTCGTTATGTAATGTTACGTATAATTTACATGTATTGTTGATGAAATTGGATGAAAAGTACAATTAGTACTAAAGGGACTACTAAAAAAAAGCTAAGCCAAAGTCTTCACCTGCTGCAGCCTGTGGGTGCTGTGGGTGCTGCGGGTGCTGGACTGGGCTCGGGGCCGGGTGATTCGGGGGGCCTCCGTGCTGCGGGGGCCCGCCCTGCTGAGGCTGGCCGGTGGGCGTGGCTGAGGGCTGGGGGTGCTGGGGGTGGGTGTGCAGGGTGGCGCTAGGGTGGGGGTACTGCTGCGGCATTGGCCCCGGAGACACTGAGTTATAGACAGTAGGGGTGGAAACAACAAGACAGCTAGAGTTAAACAGAACGGGTGCCCGTGTGCCTGGAGGGTGGTCCCCACAGTGGGGGACTGGCAACCGCTGGCCCAGGCACGACCTTCACATGCACATCATACACCAACTGTAAATGTGGGCATTGCATTGGGTCTGCACTGTGTGGCAGAGTAGACACCGTGATGAGGATCAACATTGGACATCTTTTGATCCTGAATGTTTTCTGATATTGCTAAGGCCAAGAGTAGAGAAGAACCAACTGTGGCCAGAACAACTACCACAATAACCAGCTGATTACATTTGATTAGGATGGATTCAACTAGAATCAGGCAAGAAGCTTTTTCAACACCTGAAGGTCACATGTTTGATTAGCTTCCATGCCAAACAAGTGAAAGCAAACTAAACTTGCCTCTTTAGATGCTACCTTCTATACACCACTAGCCGAAAGAAGTTCAACATGAAACTTCTTGCAGGAAACCGGCGATAAATATTCCTTACAGCGAACACACACACACACACACTGGAGTGACTTACCATACATAGTGTGCGTCTGCTCTGGGTACTGTGAGGTGGAAGAGGAAACCAGGCTGGGCTGGCCGTGTGTGGGAGGGCCCATCATCCTAGCACTGCCTTGCATTACTGGACTGAACACATGCTGTGCCTACAGGAAACAAACAGCAACCAAAGGAAGAGTTGGTTGGTGCTCAACTGCAATGTGGCAACAGTCCATTTCAGTCTTACTTTTATGCTCTAGTCGTGTTTTTACTATGACAGAAGCTTGACTTTATTTCCACATCCAGCCTATTCAAGCTGGCAGGTCTGTCTGTAAAGCATCTGTCAGCTGACAGCTGACATGTATTAGTGTCGACAGTAATAGAAGCAGTGCTGGTAAAATACTGTCAAAAGGATAGCAAGTGACCTGCCAAAAACATCAAAGAAAGGCAATTCCTTGTTTTCTTTTTAGCATAGAATTGACTATATTCATTTGGACACTAGTAAGGTACAGTGTTTCTGATGCATCACACCAGATCAGAGGAGTTTAGACTTAAAGCTGCTGTAGCTAGGATTTAAGAGCTATAAATTGTAAATTTGTTAGAAATGCCATATATATCTGTCAGCTATGAGTGAGTGAAATGCTCTGTGATAATAAATGCTCTGGTTGATAGCCCTTGCCTCTGTATAAGTTGATTTAGATTTTACAATGCACCTGGAGATTTCTGACCAATTAGGGCGTCAGTACTTTGCACTGGTATTGGCAGTAACAGTAACCTGTGACTGGTAATGGGGCATCTGCTGCACCAGTGGCTGACTAGTGAACTGCTGCGGGCTGCAGGTGAAGTACTGGGCAGAGTACACAGGGCTCGGCGCTACGATGGGCGGGGCTGCTGCCGTTGCAGGGTGCATCATGCCAGGCGTGCCCTGGGGGTGGTGCTGGTCGGACCGCTGCTGGGGCATGTTGGGTACTGCAGTTCACATTAGGAGAAGCCAGAATACAGAAGCATGAAAAGGAGTTTTTAAAAAAAATACAGTCATAATATATATAATATATAGGACTGTGTTTTCCCATCCTGGCTTTTCTAGATAATTCCCCAGAGAACTGAATAGAGAACCAGTGAAGCGCAAGGACGACAATAAGACCCAAGAGAGTTAAAGGAGGTTAACTAGAAACTCAACACTACCTTGAGAGAGAGATGGAAGAGAGAGATAGAAGAGAGACAAAGCCATTGTTGCTCTCACCTTTACCTGGTCTGTAGGGTTTAGACTGGCTGACCGTCATGTGAGGCATCTGAACATGGTACATGGCTGGAGACTGGAGGCATGGAGGAAAACAACAGAAGAAACATTTAAATATAAACTAAGCTGACATCTAATGTCAATCACATTCATTCTAAATCCTGAGGCCTGAATAAATGCATTTGTTTATTTAAAAAGAAAAAAAGTACAGTAATTGTTGTGGGCTCAACCTCTGAAACTGGCTTCTAACTTCCCCCCACATTGTCTTGTTCCTGATCACACAGCATGCACGCGCACATGACCAGATGCACACACGCACGCATCACAGCATGCCTTGTGGATAAGGTGACGTGTGTATAACAGACATTTCTTTCTTACCTGAGGCTACAGTACATTCAATCTTATTTCTTGACTACCCCTTGGCTGAAAGGCAGGTTTAATAGTAGCACTATGGCCCGAAACACTGTTATGAGCTTATCAAAGAACAAATCTGTTCCGATCAGCAGATGTTAAAACATAGCTCAGAAAAAAAACAGCAGGGTTTTAAGCCTCCATTAGACAAAAAATGTCATCTGCATAGTGCTAATGGAGCCAAGTAGAACGTCTTATCCAGAATGTATTTGCGATAAGAAGTTGGCAAACCAACATCTGATGGACAGTATTTCATAAAGCAAGCAAAACATCTCAGTATTTATTGGGTATAAAAAAAATTGATTTAAAAAAAAAAAATATAAATCTTAGAAAATTTCACAAACCTTCCAGATTATGCTTTTCTAATGGAGAGAGAGAGAGAGAGAGAGAGAGAGAGAGAAAGGGAGGGAGAAGGGGACAAAAAAACACAACCATTTTTAGTACAAAGTACTTTTCTCACTGATGTTGGATCACCAAGTATTTCTTAAAGCAACTTAAACGGGAAAGTGGTGATAAAGTACTAGACCAGTAATTAACTACAGAAAATATAAATAAAAAAATAAAAAAGGGAAAAAAAGATTTTTTTTTTGCAAAAAACGAATGAAAACGGTGAACATTGTGTGCTCTACAAACTGCGCAAACTCTGGCACATCATATAGTAGTTTTAGTCAGATTACTGTTTGGGTTTTCAATCCTTTGTCTTGTAAATCTTGCCAAGCGATGCTCGAAGGAAGCCGACCGCATTGCACACAATCATTCCATGAATTCTAGAACCCCCTTAATACATACAAATACTGCAAATGGGCTTCAAACAGGTAGTCTGCATAAAGACATACATATATACTGTAGAGTACTGTACAGGCCACATATAGAGCTACATATGGAGGTACATACATATCCAGACCTGGCAGGGGCTGGAAACACACCTAGGATTAGTTCCTAGTAGGGGGAAAAAAATTGGAAAAATAGAGAAGGAAGACTGAATTACTAAGTACAAAAATACCTTTAATATTCAATGTACACTTTAGTTGCCTCGTGGAAAAAACATACACTATTTGAGGCCTAATGCGTAAATAATTTATGCTTACTTTGATACAATTTGAATTTATATAATTTTTCTAGAGATTGATAGAGATCGTCATGGAATGATTGGTACTTAGTCAAATTTACTACATAAAGATGACCTTGTTTATAAAGATTTGCCTGACAAAGGTCTGAAAATCCAATTGAAAATCTGAACTGGAAATCCAATAATTAATTTACAGAAACTCAAGTACATGGACACGAAGTTTTTGTTAATTTGGCTCTATACACATTCAACCACACTGGATCTAAAGTTAAGGTAAAGCATAGACTTTCAGCTTTATTTTGAGCGTATTTACATCCAAACTGGCTACATCACTTTATACATACAGTAGTGACCAGAAGTAAGGAAATAAAGGAATTTGCTGTTCCATGGAGAGGTCTTGCTTCGCTGCATCGTTAGTTCATGCAGAACTGAACTACTAAAAAGGTCTAGGAGGCAATTATATGCGGAGCCAAAGAAGTGTGGCTCAAAAATCTGAATAGAGACCAGACATGGCCAAAAAATGAGGGCCAAAGTCAACCGTTTAGTAGCAGGATGGCAATGGTAAGCTCAGTAACAGTAGTAAACGCTATGGGGGTGCTTCTCAAACGACTTGGCAATGACCTGGCAACGACCTGGCAACGACGTGGCAGACCAAGGAAGACCACTGTAGCGGATGGTGAATACTTTCACTTTTTAAAGAACATCCTCCAGAATGCATAGCTGTGTAAAAGACTACTATAAAGAGAAGACCACAGGTTCACTACAGGATCCAAACCCTTGGTACACCTCAAGAACAGAAAGGCCATGTTACAGTTAATAGTACATTATAAAACCTGTACAGAAATATAAAGTCTTATGGGCAGATGAGACTGGAACCTGCTCACTTGTCCTGCAGTTGTTGCAGCAGGATGAATTTTAAAGTGTGCGTCCTTTTATCTGGTCAAATCCAATCCAATTATGTTTATTGGAGGGCCCTTCGCTTTACAGCAGGACAACGACCCCAAACATGCTGGTAAAGCACAACAAAAGATTCCTGAATCCAATCGAGAATAAAAAAGGCTGCAATTTCTACATGGTTCATGAATGTACAGTAAATAGCCTCAAATTAAACTAACAGTCTGCACTTTAATCTCATTCACTCACTGTTTCACATTAAAACCAATGTGGTGGAGAACAGAGCCAAAAAAATAAAATAATTGTCTGTCCAAATACTTATGGACTTGACTATATACATATCTCCTGGTGAAACCATTCCGATTTGGCAAGCTCTATGATTTGCCCATCAGTCTGGGAGCCCCCAATTCAAAATAGTTTGAGACCCGAACAGAGAACCAGCAGACAATCAGCGCCCAGGTAGGTAGTTCAGTTGGTGCCAACAACAATTAAGTTTCTGTGTTCTGAAGATTTTCCCCACATGGCTCTTATTCTGATTGGTTAAAGTTGGTCACCGCTTTTGTTTCGAGAATCATTTACAGCAAAACAAATGTGGAGCATGCAAAACCAGGATGATCTTGCCAGGTTTAATAAAAAACAAATAATTATAATATTAAAATATAAGTTTTGTCTTCTTTTTAAAATCGTGTACTCTCAAAACCCAAATATGAATTAACAAATCAAATGAAAGCATTACCAAAAAATATACTAAAAACCTATTTCTTTAACCTGATACGTGTCTTGTCCAAAAACAAAAGCAGCAATTAGAACAGGGCAGAGTGTGTAGGGCTAATGCCATCAGATGAAGAACAACAGAATTAAACGACATCTCCTTAGTGTCAGTAGAAACCAGAACATGTCCCCACACACACACACGATTATTTTGGAGATTAGGGAAAAAAAAAAAAAAAAAACTGGATTGTGATGCATTAGTGATGAAGAGAATAAAAAGGGACAGAAAGGAAATACTAATTAAAGGCAATAACACACCCATTAAAAACAAACAAGGACATCCAGGCAAGGAAGCATGATTGGCAGACGTAATGATGACAGCTGGTTGAC
Organism: Percopsis transmontana; assembly: GCA_025447815.1. Lineage (NCBI taxonomy): Eukaryota > Metazoa > Chordata > Actinopteri > Percopsiformes > Percopsidae > Percopsis > Percopsis transmontana. Next base: position 1,142,159 of record JAOEHI010000024.1, read on the forward strand.
TTTGACTTTCTTAAGTTTGTGTGTGTCACCAATATCTAGTACGGTGCAGCTGTGATCTATCCCCGCGCCACGCGCACGCACGGCTATCTGAGCTGCATGCATTTCATCTGCAAATGATGAATGTGTGCGTTGTAGGAATGCATTTCTCACCTGTACACCAGGACTCACTGGCGTGAGCGGGTACATTTGAGGGAAGCAGACAGTCTGGCCGTAGACTGTTTGAGGTTGCTGTACCACAATAGAAGGGCTCGGCTGGCCCTGGGGCCGCGGGGGTGTAGGCGTGTTGGCGGGCTTGGGCTGGTGGAGGGACACACATTCATCTGTACTGTGTACTGCAACTCCACATGCACCTTTGTTTGAGGAGTCAACATTTGGACCGTGACTAGGATCACAATCAGGTTTATATTCATGAATATTGAACTACGGTCTACGGTAAAGTACACCGCTAACTTTTTTGCTGTACTCTGGCAGTAACTGTATATTCTCCTTAGCCACGTCCACATTCCCACTGCAGACTGACCTGTGCATTGAACCTGGGCTTGAACTCATTGGCATTGGGGTTCAGGGTCGACTTCCTCACTTGACTACATGAAAAGAGGAAAAAGAGATGGTAAGATATGAATATATGATTATAATATAATATATCCAAACTCTACTGCCCAGACCAGTGGTTCTCAACATGGTGGAGCTACATTTTGTGGGACCACAAGATGATTTAAAGAAGTCATCTCTTTGTTAAAGCCCCTTCAAAATCAGTCAACCCATCTACCTACCAACATGCCATTCGCTGACACCGTAGCTGCCTCGAGGCAGGCATGGCGCAAAGGGACTGGGAGGCACCTGAGAGCTTGTTTGCAAAAGGTCTCTAGCATTCTCTAGTGGTCATGGTAAAAGCAAGGCTTCTAGGGAGCCAATATAAAACAGCAGTTGTGACATTTTCATTACACTGCACAATCTGTCATTTTTCCAGCAAGTTACAGTTATACGGCTATATTTTTAATGTCCTTATCTGGGCCAGTGTTTGTTGTGGAGTCCATGGGTCAATAAAGTAGAGAACCATGGGTCCAGACCACTTCCCCTCTATCACTCACTCTTGCACTCCCTCCTTTTTCTCCTCCTTGTCCTCAGGCTTGGGCCCGCTGAACACGGGCGTGGCTGTTGTCTGGACTCCCTGTGATGTCACGTCCGGCCCCGGCCTCTTCGCCTCTGGAGCTGAAGGAGAGGAAGATGGGGACGCAGGGCTGCCTGGCTTATTGGCGTTGCTCAGGGAGGCGGAAGAGGCCGGGGCGCTCGGGGTGCCAACGGACACCACCATGACACCCTCCTCGCTGCCCTCGTGTCCCACCACTGAGGCCTTGTCCAGGGGAAGGTCCTTGGGTTTGTCCACCTGGTCTCTGGGAGGCTTGGTCATCATCTGGTCAAACACAGGGTCTGGGTTGGAACTGGACTGCAACTGGATGTGAACGTGAGGAAAGGCGGTGAGGGGTTAGCATAGGAAAAGGAGTTGAGACGGAGATGAACGGTAAAGAGAGGGGCATAAGATTAGAGGGGGAGAGAGATAAAGGCTATTACAGCTGTACAGCAGCCGTCTTTGTGTCTCGCTATCATGAGATTGTTAATACAGTCACAAGACCTTGTGCATCTTGACAGTGGGACTTATTAAAATAATAAGGCCATTCAACTTACCCTAAAGTCTACACTAAATTTCTTTAAATTGTCTATTTGTTTTCTGTGGTCTGGTGCCATAGAAGGAGGTCCTACAGAGGGGAGAAACACATATTAATCCAGAAACAACTGCATGTATTGCACGCATCACTTAAGAGAGCTCAGCAGTTTAAGAGCAACCAAGCAAATGGTGTAGTCAATGGCTCTGTGACAGGCCAATTTGTCAAAATAACACTGATTAAGGCTCGCATCAATACTCTTTGTGGCGCTGACACTTTACCTTTACACCCTGGTCTGGTGATACTTGGTGAGCTGTCTATGGGCTTGACGTTCTCCTTGTTGGCTGTAGGGGACGTCTGTCTCGTCTCCTGGACACGAGACTCTTTTGCTTTAGAGAGCAGAGACGGGTTAGATTGCATAGAGTTTGCTCCAAACACAATATGCAGGTTTGTGTGAATACAACGCTTATGATAAAGCAGTTAACTACTAACAAAGCTACAGCAAGACGGCAACAAATGTACTTAATTACTATAGATTATGTCCCCTACTTCTTAGATGCCAAACTCACCTTCGACTGACGGAGTGGCGACCATGATGGGGGCGGGGCTAGCAGCAGTAGGGGAGGAGGCTGATGCTGGCATGGCAACTGGTTCCCCAGGAGCAGTTCCTGTCTGGGGAGAAGGGAGGGATGAGGGGCCAGGAGAGGCCCCGCCCATGCTGTTCTGACGAGGGGAGCGAGGTCTGTGTACTGAAGAGAGAAGGGGAATCACATGCAGCACAATGACATCCTCAATACCGTGATTCATATCTCCCCTAAATAAGCCCTGAATGTTTGCCGCTGAGACGTGGCCGTAAATCACAACTAAAATATTCAAAGTGTTAAAATGAAAGTGCCCATTGCACTTTGAATATGACTGAACGATGGCAAGAACTTTATCAACTGTAAAAAACCATGTGCACTCACCGTCTTGACGCACATTGTGAAAGTGTAATGTCTATGGCACATGTCAAACTAAAGGCCCGTGGGCCAAATGCATACGACGCAGTTTTCAATCAGGTCTTCATATCAAAATCAAATAAATGTGGCCCTTGAGACAATTTTATGTTTAGTCTGCAGCAATACCAACTTTCAACACAGGGAGGCGCTGTAATAAAAGATTGTGCGCACATTATATCTATGTTGATGAACATGTCTTCTCACAGATAGTTTGACAGACAACAGAAATGTGGAAATAAATGCATTACAGTTGAGGCAAATCTGATGACTTGATTACATTTAATTGTGCTCATAAAAAAATATATTTTTGCTCGATTGTGAGGGTTCCTACCTCCGCTGACCACTGAAGACCAGGTTCCTCCAGAAGAGCTGCTCCTGGTTTGCGGAGCCACTGGCACCTCTCCAGGAGTATTGTGGGAAATGAAGTCCACGCCAGGAGAAACTGCTGTGGTGCGACATGGTGGCACTCTGTGAGCACGGGGTGTCCGCTGGGATTTGGGGGACATCCTAGGGGGACCTGAGTCATAGTGAAAGAAACAGAAAGAGATAGAAAGAGACAGAAGCAAAGAGTTATAAACTCGCTGCTAGGTAGACCTACATGTCATGACTTTCCTTGTGACTCACAACAGTGGGCAGAGACAATAAGGAACTCAAGTTGTATACCCCACACCGTACATCAGTGTTACAGGTGCTAAGCAAGTGAGTGGGGACAAAGCCAGTGATGCTGGAGAGGGCTTGAACACCATGCCACAATGCAACCAAGTAACAAAAGAAGGAAAGAGCAAAAGAGACAGAGAGACAGAGACAGAGGAAAGGATATAGGTGCACTGGAAACACAAATTAAAAGCATTAAGGTGGATTGTGTCAGTTAGTAGTGTTGGCCTCAAAAGTGAAAGCCCAGCACATAAGTGATCTTTGGGGAGGAGGTGGTGAAAATAAAAAAGTCAAATTGTATCCTTTTTTTTAAAAAAGGCACACCAGGTTAATGAAATGTATCCATTATATAATATAATCCATAAATACAGTACCGTTACAATAGGGTGAATTGCAAATAGTGAAAAACACCAGCCAAAGACATACATTACACAACATTGTGCTTCCTTGCAAAACCTTAAATCTACAGTTGCTTGATTAACCCTGGATCCTCTTGTATGGTTCTACCCAACATTACATAAACTACAACCATTTTTGGATGTGGAACTACTACTAGAACTAGGGTTTTTGCACCCCGTGTGCACCAAACTAAACAAGATTTATTTTAAGTTTTCTTTTATTTATTCTTAATGTCACACACTTGGTAGATAGAAGGCTTTGCACACTGGGCCTATGGGACTGACAACGGATCAGCTGTCTTAATGCCAAAACCACGCATCATCCATTTGCATCAGAATAGGAGGAAGTTGCCTCTGAAGACTGACCTGC